>JAOQMS010049091.1:0-30792 GCA_027563885.1 Erythroxylum longipes | reverse complement strand
ACATTATGCATGAGCAAGAAAAATGCATTTCCTTAATCTCTCTTTAAGCTTACATGCATTGAAATTTTAGGTCCTAATCCTTAATATGGGGACGGGATGTTACACTCCACCAACTCTATTATCAAAATTTCCATCATTCTTTCACCTTCGAATCTGAAGTGAACGCGTCTAACTTTTCAAAAATACCATTTAGATGCTAGTTTTTCTTTTCTCTTTTTTTACTTTTACTTTATTTTATTTATTCAGCATGCTCGTTCAATTTCTGTAGAAAACACCCCCACACTTCTTCCTTTGTATACCTATCAATAAGAATATTGAATTCATAACATTTATAGCTCTACTAACCATCGAATAAGGGTAAATTTGTTTTTCTTTGTTCAAGGTTCTTTGGAATAAGTTTACAAAGAAAAAGACTCAAATACAATCAATAGGCACAAAGGGTTCGCTAGGGAATTGATATATAAAAAGGGTTACTATTTAGCTCAAGCTCAATCCTAGTGCCTTTTATCACTTTTATGAACATACCATAGTATGATTATGTAACCTCGAAAAGATGCAATGCAAGTTCTAAAAATAAACATACATAGAAGAGAAAATTATGTCACTCACAAGAAAAATAGGATTGGGTGCAATCCTTTAGGCTTAAAATAGCTCACTCGGTGCTGTTTACTCATTCAATAGCATGCTCATTCAATCAATTATAGCATCCAATTGTGACAAGGTATGTAATCAATTTAATCATATTAAGTATCTTATTTAAGATCAATCTTACCCATAATGCAATTAACTCATTAAATTGGATTATAAAGAGAATTAGAATGTGAAATATTTATAAGTATGCAAACATGCCTAACGAAAATATGCAAAGTTAGTTAATGCAAAACTGCACAAAACAAAGGTTAATTTTAATTTTGATTTTTAATAGAAATTGTAAGATAATTCAATGAAAACTAATGCAGGCAAAACCATTAATTTATCCTCCCCCACCCTTAGAATCAACATTGTGTTCAATGTTGGGTAAGATAAATTAAATAATGCAAAAAAAATAAGGAGTAAGGGTAAAGAAACCCCTTAAAATAACATATTGCATTATCAAGAAACCAAATTCTGCACCTTGTATTCCCATCTCCCATCAAGATAAACATGACAAAATTATGGAGATAGAACAAAATATTATTGAATTTATCCTTACAATTTGCCAAATTAAAAGAAACAAAATAAAACATAGGTGAGGTTAAAATAAAGTGCTAATCGAAATGCATGAAATTTAAAATGCAAATGCAGTCCTATGATCCTATGGTATCATTATCCCAAAGGAGGTGGCTGTTGCTCTAAGAAAACCCTCAACATATTTTCAATCCTGGTTTATGAAGCTGCGAGATTTCCCATTTCAACTCGAAGATCTCTAACCTCAGCCCAGACTTCTTGCAACTGAGCCAAAACCTAATTGTCCCTTAGAACTGGATGAGCTCTAGATTGTTGTACAGCAGGTACATTCGGATTGTCCCTCTCTCGATGCAGATTGACCCATCTATTAGGAGCATCTTCTCTATAGTTAAATTCCCTCATTTTATTAGCATTGATGACATCCACTTTAGTAGTATAGGCTACTTCTTCATCTCTCTTGAGGACCTTTAGACTCCTAAATAGCTGGCTCAATAACACTGAAAACATAAACCTATTCATCTCAACCTTGTGATGTACCACTTGCCATATAGAAGTCATTATCATCTAGGCAATAGCAATGCCCTGGAATTGGTCATCCTGGAAAAACATCTTGTCCAAAATGTACAAGTCTTCATTACCGAGGTAACCTAAATCACCATCCTTAGGCATTACATTATGAGCAAGCAGGAATGCCACCAATCTAGGTCCAATATGAAGGGAATTGCAATGCATAAAGGTTTGCTAGTTTGTAAATTGCATAATAGCTATAATCCCAAGTGGAGACATATCCTCACATTTATCCCATTGACTATCAATTGTACATCTTGCACGTTTGTCAAAAGATGGAGCATTGCCTCCCACTGGCAGCTCTAAATGTCCATTAGTCAGATCTTCAGTTATGACCACTGCTTTCCATTCACTTGAGAAGTGAGCACCGACACTTTTTTATCAGCTACTACACTGAAGTTGGCATAAAATTGTTTCACCGCGGTTGGGTAGTATGCACCTTTGATGTCCAACAGTTTTCTTTAATGAAATTTGTCCAAGTTTGCCCTCACACTGTATGCTTCATCAATGCCATCTTCAACTGAGACTTTGATCACAAATTTGTTGTTCTTTTCCTTGTTGAACCAAGCTGCACATTCCTTACTGATGAACATAGCTTGATCAAAATCAAGTTCCGATACTTCTACGACCAAATTTTTACCCCTAGCAGCTTTAAAAGATTGAGCAGTACTCTTCCTCACAATTTGCTTAATTCGTGACATTGAATGATAGCCACATAACTAGTTATAATCTCAATAAAATAGAGCTCAATCCCAATAATCAATCAGTAATTCTCAACACAAGCTCAATCCTAACAACACAAAACCAAAACAGTTTCAATCTCAAACATAAACTAGCACGCTCAATTTCAACCACAACCTAACAATCTCAACATAAGCCAACAATCTCAACACAAGCACAATCTAGCAATCTCAACACAAAATCTCAATCAACCACAATCGTATGGATTTCAAGCATCAATCAAAAATTTTATCCACGATTTTACCCATAGTTATGAAAGAACACCTACCCTTTCCAAATCGAAGTGAATATTAGGGATAAACAACTTGAAACCTCAAAAGATCCCCCAAAATTACGAACAAGAGTTATGGTGGCAATATGTGGTAGAAGAGAGCAACCATGGAATGATTTAGGAGATTAGGTTTTGGGTAGGTTGAAATGTTATGGGGTGGTGCTGTCGAAGGGAAGAGAAGAAGAAAAGAAGAGAAAAAATGGAAATTTGGGCGAGAATGTGGGGTTTGTGAAATTTGGAAGAAGAAAATGAGGGGGAGAATGCGTGAAAGAATAGGAAAAAGGTGTTTTAAATGTGAGTGAGAGTAATGTCCGTTAAGCGGATATTCTCATGTTTCTTATTATGCTATGAGGTCGATTAGTCCATTAAGCAAACTTCAAGTCCACTGAACGGACCTTCTCCGCTTTCCTGAGCTTCGCTGAGGTTGTTAAGTTCGTTAAGTGGACTTTATATCCGCTAAACGAACATTCTCTGTGAATCTATAGCCATGTCACTTAGTTCACTCCTATTTTGCCCCTTCTAACTACTTAATGATACCATAGGACTATATGCATGATCTATGAATAACAATATTAAAAAATTAAATGAAACAAAAAGACATTGTAACTTACCTCCCCTATATTTAACATAGGTCTTACCTTTAGGATCGATGAGTTGTGATCACACTATTCCTCATGCTAATAGGAGGTGTAATTGGGATGTCTCACAAACACTAACCCTATGCAACATACAATAAACTAGAATAAGAAGATATATAAAAAATGATGAAATTAATAAAACAACGTAAAGAGTTAGAAATATTGGGTTACCTCCCAACAAATGCTAAATTTAATGTCCTCAACTGGACTAGGCCACCGTTATGTTAATTTTAGAATGTGATGGTGGAAATATATCCTACCATCTCTCCCTCAAAATAGTGCTTGAGTTGTTGCCCATTGACCATAAAGGGCTTTTGTTCATCCCTTCCAATCTCCACGGCTCCATGTGGGTGTACCTTGTTCACCACGAAAGGTCTAGACTATCTTGATCATAATTTCCCTAGAAATAATTTTAAATGAGAGTTAAATAGCTAAACTTTTTGACCATGTTTAAATTCTTGCCAAAGGATATGCTTGTCATGGAAAGCCTTGGTTCTCTCCTTATATATTTGAGCATTCTCAAAAGCATCTAGGTAAAATTCATCTAGTTCATTCAACTCCATCAATCTCCTATGTCCAACCTTTTTGAGATCATAGTTCAACTTCTAGATTGCCCATAACACCTTGTGCTTAATTTCAACTGGAAGATGGAAAGCTTTCCCAAAGACTACCCTGTATGGGGACATGCGTAATGGGGTCTTGTATGCTATCCTGTATGCCCAAAGAGCATCATTAAGCTTCAGTGCCCAATCCTTTCTTTAGGAATTAACAGTTTTCTCCAAAATTCGCTTGATTTATCTGTTAGACACCTAAACTTGCCTACTGGTTTGAGGGTGGCAAGTGGTTCCAAACTTAAAATGGCACCCATATTTCGCCAACAGAGAATTAAATTGACAATTCTAAAAATGCAGCCCATTGTCACTGATTACAACTCTTGGAACTCTAAATATTGAAAATATGTGCTTCTTGACAAATTTTACAACACTAGCTCCAGTGTTGTTTGACAAAGCTATGGCTTCCACCCATTTGGATACATAATCAACCGCCACAAGGATGAATTCATTACCTAAGGATACTGGAAATGGTCCCATAAAGTCTAGACACCATACATCAAAGAGTTCAACCTCTAAAATCCCTGACTGAGGCATCTCGTGCTTCCTACCGATGTTCCTTGTTCTTTGACACCTATCACATGTCATAACAAAATTTTTAACATCCTTTAAAAAAGTAGGCCAATAAAAACAGGATTGTAAAACCTTTGCTGCTGTTTTGTTAGCACCATGGTGTCTGCCATAAGGAGAAGCATGGCAATGATATAGTACTGACTGCATCTCCTCATCAGGTATACATCTTCTAATTATTCCATATGCACACCTTATAAAAAGCAACAGGTCTTCCCCAAAGTAATTCCTCACCTCAAATAAGATTTTCCTTCTCTTATGGTATGAATAATCATTAGGAATAATGTTAGACACTAGAAAATTGACATGATCAGCAAACCAAAGAACATTTTCCTTAACAGACCACATATTCTCATCAGGAAAGGCATCATTAATTGGTTCAACTCCTATCTTGTCACCTTGCTCAAGCCACGAAAGATGATCAGCCACTGAATTTTTGGATCCCTTCTTGTTTCTAATTTCCAAATCGAATTCCTGCAGGAGTAAAATCCATCTGATTAACCTTGGTTTGGCATCTTTTTTTGTAAGCAAATATTTCAAAGCAGAATGGTCAGTGTAAACAATGACTTTGGACCCAATAAGATAAGATCTAAATTTATCAAATGCAAAAACTACTAGTAACAACTCTTTCTCTGTAGTAGCATAATTAATTTGAGCATCATTAAAAACTTTGCTAGCATAATAAATGACTTGTAGTTTCTTATCCTAATTTTGTCTTAAGACAACCACAAGTGCATAATCACTAGCATCACATATCATCTTAAAAGGGAGATTCCAATTAGGTGCGACCATTATAGAGGCTGAGGTGAGTTCCTTTTTCAACCTATTGAAAGCATCAAGATATTCATTAGCAAATTCAAAAGGGACTTCCTTTTACAACAAAGCATATAAGGGATTAGAAATTTTGGAAAAATATTTAATAAATCTTCGATAAAACCTTGTATGCCCAAGAAAACTCCTTATTGCTCTAACCAAATTGGAGGGTGGTAATTTATTGATAACTTCGATTTTTGCCGAATCCATATTTATTCCATTATTTGTAATTTTATGGCCTAGGACAATCCCTTCTTGTACTATAAAATGGCACATTTCCCAATTAGCATAAGATTGATTACGTCACATCTCTGTAGAACCTATTCTAGATTGAACAAACATGCATCAAAAGAAGAACCAAAACTAGAAAAGTCATCCATAAATACCTCTATTATATTCTCCATCATGTCTGAGAATATGGACATCATGCAACGTTGGAAAGTGACAAGAGCATTGCACAAACCGAAGGGCATCCTACGATACGCAAAGGTACCATAAGGGCAAGTGAAGGTGGTCTTCTCTTGATCCTCCGAGGCTATGGGAATTTGGTTATACCCTGAATAACCATCTAAAAAGAAATAATAATCATGCTCCACTAATCTTTCTAACATTTGGTTATTAAAAGAAAGAAGGAAGTGAACTTTTCTAGTTGCTGCATTTAATTTCTTGTAATCTATACAAACCCTCCACCCTATCACAACCCTAGTGGAAATTAACTCATTACTCTCATTAGAGATGACAGTCATGCCACCTTTCTTTGGTACCACCTGCACAGGACTTATCCAAGAGCTGTCAGAAATAGGATAGATAATTCCTACATCAAGTAACTTAAGTACCTCAGATCGCATAACTTCCTTCATGTTGGGATTGAGTCTCCTCTGATTTTCCACACTAGCTTTGTGGTTTTCCTCCATTAAAATCCTATGAACACAAATAAAAGGACTAATTCCCTTTATATGAGCAATATTACATGCTATAGTTAATTTATGTTCACATAAAACCCTTAATAACTTCTCTTTTTGAGAGTAATTCAAAGAAGAAAAAATAATAATCGGATGCGTATTTGATTCTCCCAAAAACGCATATCTCAAATAAATTGGAAGCTGTTTTAGTTCAAGTTTCAGTGGGCTTAATATGGAAGGTAACAATTTAGGTTTAGGGGGGCCCAATTCTGCAATTTGAGGTCTATACCTAAAACCATTACCTTGCAATCTATATGCATAGTCCACCAACTCATCATCTAATTCATTCTCATCTATTCCTAAAGCTATGCATATCTCTAAAGCATCATCATACATTAATTTAGGAATAAATTCAAGTGTAAGAGAATCAATTACTTCTATCTTATAGGTGACTTCATCGAAAGAGGGTCCTTTTAAAACTTTGGAATATTAAACACCTCTTCCTCATCACTGATAGTTGTGATTTGCATGATATTTTAGGGTTCAATTTGTTAGTTATTTAGTGTCAATTTGAGTGTTTAGTGTGAATTTGGGTTTTCATTTTGTTAATTTTTGTGTTTCATTGTTTTTATAGGTTAGTATAAGTCTTTGAGATTAAATGTTATATTTTTGAGGTACCTTGATGTGTTTGTTAGTGTTTTAAACTATGAAGAACGGAGAAGTTTCAAAAAGTTTCAGGCTAAAAACATAGCCCACGATTGTGACAGAAAGAGATGAGTTGACATGACCCAGGCCAAGATCGTGTAATTTGGGCCACGATCGTGATAGAGAGCAATGTGCCAGGCTACAATCGTTCACTTTGGGCCACGATCGTGGCCTGCATCAGGTTGATACAAAAACTCAAATTTTTTGAGATTTTTCGGAATGTTTTGACCCCAATTTAACCCTAGGGCTTCCTAGATATAAATAGAACATTGCAAGACAGAAGAGGTATCCTTTGCAGAGCTTTCACATGAGCAAAAATTTAGAAACCCTAGAGAGCTATTGAGTGACTTGAGGAAGGAGACGAAGGAAGAGAGACACGGAGACGAAGCTTGATGCGAAGTACTTCTCGAAATAGGTGATTTCCTGTCGTCGCTTCCTCCATTGATCCGTTTGAAGCGTATTTTTCAATATTTTTCAGTTTTATTGATGTATGAAATTAAGATAATTGTAGAAATGGGTTTTGACAAATGTTGATTATTGTCTAAATTCACCTTCGAGATTTTGATTCTTGAGATTAATAAAGTTTGATTTATTGTGCTTTATTTGAGTTATTTATGATTCAATATTTGTTTTTAATAATTTGGTAATAAAATGAGAGGGACAGCCAAATTAACAAATTGGGATAACGAGAATTAGGTAATGTGATAGATATGAATTGAGTCAAACCGGTGAAATCGTGTAATGAGAGATTGAGCATAGGTTTCTGGTAGGTTATTAGACAATTTTAGAACTAATTTAGGTTTTAGGCCAGTTGTGAGTCGAGAGATCACAATTCCATAATTTAAATTAGGGTTTATCAATTAGGGTTTAAAGATTATAACTCGAGAGATAGTAATCCACCCTAGGACCGTCTAGGCCCAATTATTCAGTAATTGCATAATTGATTAGGTTATCATTAATTTTGGATTAAAACCCCCTTTCTCTTAATTAGTGGTCTCTAGGTTGATTTTGGATTTGGTCATGTGATTTTCTATTTTGTTTATGTTTCTAAATTTTAATTTTCATAATTGATTGTTGATTGATTAATTTTCTGCATTTATTAGTTATTTTAGATTGTCGTGATTTAGTTTCGACTTTAGATTTTAAGACTAGATTACCCTCCTCGTGGGGTCGATACCTTAAGTACTACTCGAACGACCCATGTGCTTGCTGTATTATTGAGGTTAAAATAGTAAAACTTTTTCATAGCGTAACACCACGATCAAGTTTTTGACGCCGTTGCCAGGGAGGCAATTACTTTAGTTCTTTAGCCTAAGGCTTTTCCACTATCTTTTGTTTTTTTAATTATTAGAAAAAAAAAATTGGGTGTAAGTTAAAGACACATCAAGACTTCTTAGAGTAAGAATGAGACATCTGAAGAGTTATATGCTAAGAGGAGATAAAAGGAACGATTATGAAAGATTTATATTATAGGGAGCAAGGGAGATTTGCATAATTCAATGAGCCTCAATTTAGTTGGGAAAATCATCATCATTATATAAACTAGTACACTTCGGGGTGGCAAAACCACCCTGATTTCTATTGGTCCAACAATGTAGAAACTCACTTAGGACATCAAGGCTTATCAGAATTTCAGCAAGATGAGTCCAGTTCATGGGATTCCAAATTGGAAAAAATTATGTATAAGTTAACAAACATGGAAGAGAACCAAAAGAGATTAGAAGAGAAGTTTGAGCAAGTGGCAGAAGATCACACTTCTTCTATTCATAATCTAAAGGTTCAAATAGGCCAGCTTTCCAGGGTATTTTGTAAGCAAAGTGTGGAAAACTATCTGTGCAACTTGAAAGTAAATTCAATAGAGCAATGTCAGGCTATCATACTTAGGAATAATGTAGAGCTAGAAAAACTAGTGAGAAATCAAGCTAAACCCGAACTTAGAGAAGACTAAAAAATCAAAGAAGAGATTGAAGAAAAGAGTGTCAACCCTCCCTTTTATTCACTAGTTCTTGTTATACCATATGTAACCATCCAAAAATCATGGGGAGATGTTTAGGAAAAGAACTCTATCTTTTGGATTGATGATAATCAAATGACATTCAACATGAATGATGTAATTAAGAATTCGAAGGTTAGTAGCTCATTCAAGAAAATTGATGTGTTCGAATCTTCTGAAGAACAAGAGGACAAAGAACAGACAACATATATTGAGTTTGAAGAAAGTATGGAAGTCTATGTTCGAGAAGCAGAAGAAGCTAAGGAAATGAAAGTGATTAAGGAAGAAGAAGGAGAGCAATTCATCTTCGTACAGGACAAACTGTTGGATTAGATGGAAGATTCGGAGAGTTTCATTATTCCCTATTTTATTGACTATTTGTTAGTGACAAGGACATTAATGAAATTAATTGGTTTTCTCAACCTTATCGATATTGTCTTTCTGATCATTTTGCAAATTGTAGCTTACTTACCCTTTTTACCACCTATATATTCAGCTTTAACTTCATTTCTTCATTCACTTTCACTTTCAATTTCACTTTATCTCTCTAGATTTCAAGCCTACAACGTCTCACATCTCTTTAAAAAATTTCAAACCTCCAAAATTCTTCCAAATTATATTTATTACCAAAAATTATGTCGTGCATTAAACAATCAGCCTAACTGGAACCATATGGACAACAACAAGCTGCGAGATGTGGGAGACAAAACTGAGCAGCAGACTATGGCGTGCCCTTCCCGATCTATACAAAAGAGGAAGGTCCTCATTTACGATCTCTTCGTGCTAGAAAAATTGTAGTTCCTAAGTACTTTGATTTTGACACACTTGATAGGCTAGAATTGTGTGAGCAAGTAGAAAACCTAGTTGAGAGGATCCAGTGGGCCCAATTTATACGATTTCAATTTCCTATTTATGAGGAGCTTATACTGGAAATTTTCACTTCCCGAACCTACGACCATAAGAATCGAAAAGAATTATGGTTTAGGTTGAGAGGACGAGCCTATGAATTAAATGTCGAAATCATGTGTGAGATGTGTGGATTCCCTGAATCCTCCATCATCGATCATCATGAAGACTTTCGTCCTTCTCAATATTGGAATGAGCCTATTGGAATTGATCAATTTCATGCCAAGAATACTCATAACAACATTATAAGGTCCTATGGACACTTGTTGCTGCACAAATTTATGTGTCAGCTAGTTTTTGATAAAACTGAAACTAACAAGTGTTCCAAAAAAGAAATTTATATATTGTGGTGCATGGACTACAGTATTCCAGTATAAACATCTACACATGTGCTAAATTCCATTGTTGCAACTCCATGCAAGAAGAGCAACAATCTAGGAATGGGGTATATAGTGTCTGCTATTGCAGAACATTTTGGTGTGGAACAGAGGGGATTAACTGTTCATCTACCAGAATTCCTAAACCATCACCACTTATAGCGAGCTGAGATGCTTCATTCCCACAAAATGGAACTTAGGGAAATCAGTGAAATGAAACATGTTAGAATCAGGGCAATTCAGGCGAGTTCGAGCTCAACGCCGCCTTGGCAAACGGAGGAGGACTCTACAAGTGAAGAGTCCGAGGACGAGGAAGAAGAACATAGCTGGAAGAAGGTTTTGAATGCAATCTCTGAAACTAACAAGACACTTGCAGAAATGGCGTGGACACAACGATGCTAGAGCTGGGATATCCATCGGATCCATAGATATTTCAAGGCTCAGGGCGTTCAATTGCCGCCTCCAACACCATCACCACCTCCATCTCCATAAGATTTATGTCTAACCCAATTTTTCCATTCAGTTTTTTTCTTTTCCAAATTAGTCTTCAGTTTTAATTTTTATGTTATTTTATTTTATTTTCTGTTTAATTTCAATTATGTTGTTTCTTATCTTTTATGTGTTGTATGCTCTCTTTTCACATTGAGGACAATGTGTTGTTCAAGAGTGGGGAGGGTTATATGTTTTTCTTTTGGATGTGAATTTTTCATATTGTATGATAGTTATTAGGTTGCATTGTGTGAACTGTATGAATGTGTCAATGGCTTAAATGGATTGAAATTTATTTAATTTTACATATGGTCTATTAGGTTGTAAATAATCGTTAGCTCACAAAATTGGTGAATTAGGAGTCTTCGGGTTAATATACAGCTTAATTAGGATTTAGTGTAAATTTAGGACCCTATATATTGTCACATTCGTTCATAATTTGAGGCCTTTTAATAAAAATGAGTAGCTTAAACAACAAGGTAGGTAATAATTAAAAAAAATTTTAAATAAATAACTATTCCGCTAACCTTCGAGATTTGAATAGAGCTAGTAGCCAGTTGAAAACATGATAGAGCCGAGTAACCGGATCGACACACATAATAAATGTGTGCTTTCATGTCAAAAAGCTATAATGATGTTTCAACTAAGTTGTTTAATAAAAACATGACTTAATTGAGTAATCGGATCAACATTCATTATCAATGTTTGCCTCTGCATAAAAAGACTAAGTCTATGTTCATTAAAAAAATGTGTGTAATTGCTTAATAAAAACCTACTGAACTTGTAGTAAGCTTGACTTTTCATGAAAATATGCTTAGGAACAATTAAAGAGCCTGAAGGACCAAAGAATTATTAATGTGTGTGTACAATTGAAAAGGGTAAATAAATTAACACTTAGATTTTGATTAAATTGTATATTTAGTTCAAAGCCCCTAGACATAGATTTTGCATGTTAACGATTAGATACAACTTGTATGATTGTGTTTAAGATTAAATTTATTTCATGAAGTCGAAGCCGTTGCCTCGTTATTGCATTGAGTGTTGTGTGTTTTTTTTTGTTTGCTTAAGGACAAGCAAACATTTAAGTGTAGGGATGTTGATAATTGTGATTTGCATGATGTTTTAGGGTTCAATTTGTTATGTATTTAGTGTCAATTCGAGTGATAGTGTTTATTTAGGTTTTAATTGTGTTAATTTGTGTGTTTAATTGTTTTTATGGGTTAGTATGAGTCTTTGAACTTAAATGTTATATTTTTTAGGTACCTTGATGTGTTTGTTAGTGTTTCAGGGTAAACGACAAAGAACAAAGAAGTTTCGAAGAGTTTCTGGCTGAAAATATAGCCCACGATCATGCCACAATAGGCTACAATCGTGACAGAGAGCTTTGTGCCAGGCCAAGATTGTGCACTTTGGGCCACAACTGTGACAGAAAGGGTTAGGCGTTGGCCAAGATCGTGGCCTGTGTTGGGCTAATACAGAAACTCTAATTTCACGAGATTTTTCAAACCTTTTCAACCACGAATTAACCCAGGGCTTCCAAGATATAAATAAAACATTACAAGACAGAAGAGGCAACCTTTACAGAGCTTTCACATAAGCTAAAATTCAGAAACCCTAGAGAGCTTTTGAGTGATTCGATGAAGGAGATGAAGGAAGAGAGACACAGAGACGAAGCTTGACGCGAAGTACTTCTCGGAACAGGTAGTTTCCCGTCATTGCTGCCTCTATTGATCCGTTTCAAGCGTATTTTCCAATTTGTTTCAGTTTTATTGATGTATGAAATTGAAATAATTGTAGAGAATAGGTTTTGCCCAATGTTGATTATTTTCTAAACTCACCTTCGAGATTTTGATTCTTATGATTAATAAAGTTTGATCTATTGTGCTTTATTTGAGTTATTTGTGATTCAATATCTGTTCTTAATTATTCGGCAATAAATTGAGAGGGAGAGTCAAGTGAATATCATCAAATTGGGCTAATGAAAGTTAGGTAATTTGATAGATAAGAATTGAATCAAACCAGTGAAATCGTGTAACGAGAGATCAAGCATAGGTTTCCGGTAGGTTATTAGACAATTTTAGAACTAATTTAGGGTTTGGGTCAAATGTGAGTCGAGAGATCACAATTCCATAATTTAAATTAGGTTTATCAACTAGGGTATAAAGATTATAACTCGATAGAGAGTAATCCACCCTAAGACTGTCTAACCAATAATTCAGTAATTGCATAATTGATTAGATTTTCATTAATTTCGAAATAAAACCCCCTTTCTCTAAATTGGTAGTCTCTAAGTTGATTTTGGATTTGGTCGTGTGATTTGCTATTATATTTATATTTCTGAAATTTAATTTTCACAATTGATTGATTTTCTACATTTATTGGTTATTTTAGATTGTCGCAATTTAGTTAGGACTAGATTAACCCTCCTTGTGGGTTGGACACTTAGGTACTACGCGAACGACTCGTGTGCTTATGATATTATCGAGGTTAAAATAGTAAAACTTTTTCATAGCGTAACACCCCGATCAATCACTAACTCTTAAGGTCAACTTACCATTCGGGACATCAATCAATGCTCCACTAGTGGCTAAGAATGGTCTTCCTAAAATTATAAGAACCTGCATATCAAAATCTATCTCAAGAACAACAAAGTCAGCTAGAATTATAAGCTTACCAACTTTTATTAATAAGTACTCAACTATACCAATAGGGTATCGAATTGACCTATTAGCAAGTTACAATGTTGTAGTTGGTTTGAGTTCACCAATTCCAAGCCTTTTATAGAGGGACAAAAGAATAAGATTAATACTTGTACCTAGGTCGCATAAGCACTGAAAAACATTAGAAGCTCCAAAGTGACAAGGAATAGTGAAACTCCATAGATCCTTTAACTTAGGGGGTAGTTTATTTTATAAAATGGAATTACACTCCTCTGTTAAGGCTACCGTTACAAAATTGTCTAGCTTCTTTTTGTTGAAGATGATTTCCTTCAATAACTTAGTGTAACCAGGTATCTCAGCAAGTGCTTCAATAAAAGGGATGTGGATCTTCTTAAAAAGGTCAAGGAATTTCTGAAATTTGGAATTACCATGCTTCTTCTTCACCCTTTGAGGGTATGGTATGGGTGGCATAAAGGAAAATTCTGAAATTGGTGAAGACTCCTTCTTTAGTTCAGTTCTTTAGGTTCTTTTTCTTCATCCAAATTCACAATTTCAGCATCCTTGGTTTCATTTATCTTAGCTTCCATCTCCTTAGGAACCACACCTTCTACCACCTTATCACTCCTCAAACAAATTGCCATACAATCTTGTTTTAGATTCACTTGAGTATTGCTAGGTAGCTTTCCCTTACCTCTTTCACTTAACTTTTTTGCCACTTGACTGATTTCCAGCTCTAAATTTCTGATGGCAGCTTGGTTGGACTAGATATTTTGCTCCATTCTGTTCATGGCTTGAGAGCTAGCTTGAGCACTTTGATCCATCTTGCTCATAAGTTGAGCTAACATATCTTCAAGCCAATTAAGATATGCACTTTGATCCGTCTTGCTCATAAGTTGAGCAAACATATCTTCAAGCGCAGTTGTACCATATAGATTTCTTCCCCCAGATTTCTGTGAAAAAACGTTGTCTTTACATCCATCTGTTATAAATGCATATCCTAATTGGCTATTAGTGCCAATACTGCCCTGATAAATGTGTGTATAAACCCTAAACACAGCATTTCTGCTAATCACCACCTTTCTATGCTCTGGATCCTAGAAGTTGAACCATTTTATTCCTTTTACATGACCTAAGAAAATACACTTTCTTGACTTTAGGTCAAGTTTCGATCTCTCATCACTGGGAACATGCACATATGCAGGACAATTGAAAATTCTCAAAATAGAATAATAAAAACCATTTCCTGCCCATACCTCTTCTGTAGTTTTCCCTTCTAATGAAACGCGTCCTAATCTATTGATGAGAAAACACGCC
This sequence comes from Erythroxylum longipes, assembly GCA_027563885.1. Taxonomy (NCBI): domain Eukaryota; kingdom Viridiplantae; phylum Streptophyta; class Magnoliopsida; order Malpighiales; family Erythroxylaceae; genus Erythroxylum; species Erythroxylum longipes. The sequence continues at coordinate 16,068 of JAOQMS010049091.1, read as the reverse complement.
ATACTCGCAGCCTTAGCCCAGAAGCCTTTGGGAAGCCCCGCATTCAGCCTCAAACACCTAGCTCTTTCCATGATGGATCTATTCATCCTTTCCGAAACTCCAATTTGCTATGTTGTCTTTCTCATTGTAAAGTGCCTCTGAATGCCATATTCCTCACAAAACTTTTGAAACTGTGAATCTGTGGACTCCGTATCATTATCTAACCTCAAGAATTTGATTTTTCTTCATGTTTGATACTTTACCTCAACTTTCTACCTTTTGAACTTGTCAAAGAATTTCGAATTCTGTTTTATGAAGTACACCCAGTCCGTCCTAGAAAAATCTTCAATAAACGTGACAAAATAGCGAGATCCACCCAATGATACCTATACATCAGAATGTATATAATCTAATATACTTATTTCTTGTGTTTATCAGTTTTAAAACTCACTTTAGACTACTTTCCAAGCACGCAGAACTTTCAGAAGTCTAACTTTCAGCTATTGACTCCCTGCAATAAACCTCGGTTATACAATTCTATCATCCCAAGCTAGCTGAGATGACCCAACCTCATGTTCCATAATGTAGTGTTGTCCTTTGACTCCATAACGTTAACTCCACCTACAACTATGTTTCCTATCAGCTTGTAGATGTTTCCAACACTCTGCATCCCCTTCATCACAGTCAATGCATCCTTAATAACCTTCATGCTTCCGCTAATCCCATATTTGTACTCCAAACCATTTATATGCAATGTCCCCAAGGAAATCAAGTTCTTCTTCAATTATGGAACATATCTAACATCACACAATGTCCTCACGACTCCATCATACATCTTGATTTTGATTTGTCCAACTCCGACAACTGCACACGCTTGTCATCTCCCAAGTGAACAAAACCACAATTTCCTAACCTTTATGATTCAAACCAGTCTCTGTTGGGCGTCATATGATACTAACATCTTGTATCTAGAATCTACTAATCCGTGAACTGACTTGATGATACTGGGTGCATGTCTCCATCTTTACATTCTGAGTCATCTCTCTGCACTACGTTTGTAGAATTTTTGGCATCTTTGCCTTTTCTTTTTTTCTCGTCATTTTGCTGCTCCTTATTTGGACAATCTCTCTTAAAATGGCCTATCTGCTTGCATGAGTGGCACTGCAAGCCTTTATTTGCTCTGGAATTAGACCTTGAATGTCATTTTCTTGAGCCATCTTTGTTCTCCTTCCTCCCGTGATCCTAATTACCCTTCACATACAATCCTTCGCTTTGAGAACTCTCACCACTGTTCTGTTTCCGTTGATTGTGAGCCAACAACACAGTAGTGATCTCCTCAACACAAATTGTTTCCTTCTCGTATGTGAGTGTAGTCACCATATGTTCATATGAGTGAGGCAACAAACATAGCAGTATCATGGCTTAGTCTTCAACCTCAATCTTTACCTCTAGCCTTAGCAGATCCGAAACTACTTGATTGAAGAAGTTGATATGCTGTACAAGGTTTGCTCTTTGTATCTTTAGCCCATACAGCTTCTACTTCAGATACAACTTGTTAGTGAGCGATTTCACCATATGATGAGATTCCAGTTTCTGCCAAACCTCTACCAGAGATGATACGTTCATCACATGATCCATAACCTTATCTTCCAAAAAAAAATGAATAGTACCTGCCGCTCTCACGTATAGTTCTTTCCAGTTCAAATCTTCTATAGACTTTGGTTTTTTGTTAAGCAGCGTCTTTAAAATCCCTTGCTGTGCCAACAAATCCTTCATCCGTAGTTGTTATAACTCAAAGTTTTCAATTCCATCAAACTTCGCATGTCGAACTTTCCAATAGGATACATTGCCATCTCAACTGCACGCTCTGGTACTAGCTGTTGAGAAATAAATAGTAAAAGAGATTTTAAATAATGATGAAGAATACAGAATTTAATGAGGTTTGAAAATCGTGTGTTTCCTACGTCCCCAAGAGTGAAGTAGCTTTTCTTATTATTGAACTTGTGCAAATAGGGTACATTAGGTTTTGTATAAAACCTAAAACTACTGCACAGTCACAACAAGACATAATTTAAACCCACGTTTCCAGATCATCCATACGGACATCTGTACGACATCTTCCGAACAGCTCCTAAAACCATCAATCCTGTACCACTCCAACACCTGCACCCTTACTAGTATATAAGCCACATACACAACAATCTCCACCTTTGCGAATATATACCTCCTATGAAAATGAATACACCTCTGAGTCTTCTCTCACCTTAGATAGGTTAGGGACTCCAATCATACTTAGCATCTAGAAATGTAGGTCAAGTTCAAGCAATGCTTAAACTTATCAACTATAACTGGTTTTGTCAATATATCAGCAGCATTTTTTGAAGTATGAACCTTCTGTAGCAATATCTGACCAGATACTATCAACTCCCTAATCTTATGAAACCTTACATCTATATGCTTTATCCGTGCATGATAAACCTGATTCTTGGCTAAATGGATCGCACTCTAACTATCACAGTATACCTAAACTCCACCTCATTCAGTACCCAGTACCTTCACCAAACCAGTGAGCCATAAGGCTTCTTTAGCTCCCTCATCTAATGCCATACACTCTGCCTCGGTTATTGATAAAGCCACAATAAACTGTACAATAGACTTCCAACAAATAGTCCCTCCTGCAAGAGTAAACATATATCCTATAGTAGACCTTCTATTATCCAAGTCACCTGCATAGTTTGAATCTCCATATCCCACAACTGACAGATCACCGCTCTCACTTACAAAAACAATGCCATAATTAACGATACCTCTCAGATACCTAAAAATACACTTAACTGCTTCCCAATGCTATCTGCCAGGCTTTGGCATGAGCTTGCTAACCTAACTCACAGCCTGTGCTAAATCTGGTCGTGTGCAAACCATTACATACATCAAGCATCCTATGACACTTGCATAAAGAACTCTCAACATGTCATCCACCTCGTCATCTATTTTAGGACACTGCTGTTGAGACAATCTGAAGTGATTTGTCAATAGAGTACTCAAAGGCTTACAACTGTTCATCTTGAATATGTCCAAACCTTCTCAACATAACTACGATGAGACACCCATAACATTCTAGAGCCTCTATCCCTATAAATCTCCATTCCAAGAATCTTCCTAGCCGAACCTAAGTCCTTTATATCAAACTCTTGCCCAATAAAGCCTTCTAGTCCATCACATCATGAATATCCTTCACAGCAATTAACGTATCATCCACATACATTAGCAAAAATAAACGAATTACTACCAAGGCTCTTGAAGTACACACAACAATCATAATCACATCCAAGCTTGATCATGTATGCGTCAAATTGCTTATACCATTGTCATAAAGGTTGTTTCAACGCATATAGTGATTTCTTCAATCTACAAACTAAGTGTTTCTGTCCAGGTTGACTGAACCCATCTGGTTGTACCATGTTGATTTCTTCCTCCAGATTACCTTGAAGAAACGTTGTCTTCACATCCATCTGTTCTAAGTGCATATTCCAATTGGCTACCAGTGTCAATATTTCCCTGACACTGCTGTAGGAAATATCTCGTCATAATCTATCCCTTTCAACTGTGAGTACCCCTTTGCTACCAACCGAGCCTTGAATCTCTCCCCCTCTTTTCCTGATACTGGAGGCCTTTTTCTTGTACCCCACTTACACCCTATAGCTCTCTTCCCTTCATGAAGCTCAACCAACTCCCAAGTTTGGTTTTTATGGAGTGACTCCATCTCCTCCATCATAGCACCCATCCAACCACTTTTCTCTTGACTGCTCACAACCTCCTGAAAAGAAACTAAGTCTCCACTACTAAAGGTGAATGCATATGAAACCAAATCTTCAAATCCATACCTCACAAGGGGTCTGATGTTACATTTTGGTCGACCACTGGCTATAGTCTGCTGCTGTCCTATAGGTGTACTGGAACCATTAGCCCTCGTACTAGAACTCTTTACCATATCACCATCTGATATGTTCTCTTCTAACTCCACCTTCACTAGCCTTGAACCAGTGCCGCTTTCTCCTGTTTCTAGACCAACTTCTTTATGAGTCTTTTATACCATGGACTTCTCATCAAACACAACATCTCTACTAATCACCAACTTTCTGCGCTATAGAACCCAGAACTTGTACCCTTTTGTTCCTTTTACGTGACCTAAGAAAACACACTTTCTTAACTTCGGGTCAAGTTTTGATCTCTCATCACTGTGAACATATATATATGCAGGACAACCAAAAATTCTCAAACTAGAATAATCAACAATGTTTCCTGTCCATACCTCTTATATAGTTTTCCCTTCCAATGAAACTCGTGTTGATCTATTGATGACACAACACGCCATACACACAGCCTCTGCCCAGAAGCCTTTGGGAAGCCCCGCATTCAACCTCAAACACCTAGTTCTTTCCATGATGGATCTATTCACCCTTTCATAAATTATAATTTACTGTGGTGTCTTTCTCACTGTAAAGTACCTCTGAATGCCATCTTGCTCACAAAACTTTTGAAACTGTGAATCTGTGTACTCTGTACCATTGTCTGACCTCAAGTACTTGATTTTTCTTCCTATTTGATTCTTTACCTTATCTTTCCACCTTTTGAACTTGGCAAAGACTTATGACTTCTGTTTCGTGAAGTACACGCAGACCCTCCTAGAAAAATCGTCAATAAACATGACAAAATAGCAAGATCCACCCAATGATACTTCTATAGTGGGTTCCCATACATTAGAATGTATATAATCTGATATACCTTCTATCTTGTTCTTATCAGTCTTAAAACTCACTTTAGACTATTTTCCAAGCACGAAGAACTTGCAGAAGTCTAACTTATAGCTGTTAACTCCCTGCAATAAACCTCGATTATGCAATTCTGTCATCCCACGCTTGCTGAGATGACCCAACCTTATATGCCATAATGTAGTGTTGTTCTTTGACCCCATAATGTTAAATCCACCTACAACTTTGTTTCCTATCAGCTTGTAGATGTTTCTAGTAATCTTCATCCCCTTAATCACACTCAGTGCACCTTTAATAACCTTGATGCTTCTCCCAATCCCAGATTTGTACTCCAAACCATTTGTTTGCAATGTCCCTAAGGAAATCAAGTTCTTCTTCAATTCTTGCACATGTCTAACATTACACAACGTCCTCACGACTCCATCATACATCTTGAATTTGATTTGTCTAACTTAGAAAACTACACACACCTTGTCATCTCCTAAGTGAATAAAACCAAAATTTATCGACCTATATGACTCAAACTAGTCTCTGTTGGGAATTATTTAATTCAAACATCTCGTATCGAGAATCCACTAATCCGTGAACTGACTTGATGATACTAAGAGCATGTCTCCATCACTGCATTCTGAGTCATCCCTCTGTACTATGTTAGTAGAATTTTTAGCATCTTTGCCTTTTCACTTTTTCTCATCATTCTGCTTCTCCTTGCTTGGATAGTCTCTCTTAAAATGGCCTATCTGCTTGCATGAGTGACACCACAAGTGTTTCTTTCCTCTACACTTAGAACTTGAATGTCGTTTTCCTGACCCATTTTTGTTCTCCTTCCTCCCGTGATTCTGATTACCGTTCATATACAATCCTTCACTTTGAGAACCCTCACCACTATTATGTTTCTATTGATTATGTGACAACAACACAGTAGTGATCTCCTCGATGCAAATTGCTTCCTTCCCGTATGTGAGTGTAGTCACCATATGTTCATATGAGGAAGGCAACGAACATAGCAGTATCATGGCTTGGTCTTCATCTTCAATCTTTACCTCTAGCCTCAGCAGATCAGAAACTACTTGATTGAAGATGTTGATATGTTGTACAAGGTCTGCTCCTTCCTACATCTTTAGCCCATACAGCTTCTGCTTCAGATACAGCTTGTTAGTGAGCGATTTAGCCATGTAACGACATTCTAGTTTCTACCAAACCTCTAATGGAGATGATATGTTCATCACATGATACATAACCTTATCAGCCAAACACAAACAAATAGTACCGTTGCTCTCGGCTATAGTTCTTCCCAGTCCAAATCGTCCATGGACTTTGGTTTTCTGCCACGCAGCACCTTCAACCCGTCGTTGCCATAACTCGAAGTTTCTAGTTCCATCAAACTTTGTCACCTCGAACCATTTATAAAATCTATTAATCAAAATCTATCATTGTTAAAATCCCTATTTATCATACCACATATTACAAAACATTACAGCTTGTAACTGGAAAACTAAACCATATACAATTTGATATTCTTAACAATATAACATTACAAACAGAAATAGAAACACTAATTGACAACGTTTGTAGTGAAAATCCACTAGATCCAATTAAAAATGTAAATAATCAGTTAATTGAAATCAAATTGAAAGACCCTACCAAAGAATTTAATGCTTTCAAGCCTTAAATAAATGGACTGAAGCCCAGAAACTATTTCAATATTACCCACAAAATAGAGGAAAATATGGACCCAAAGCTATCACTTTTCCTGAAGCTGATACACTTACTACTTACCTTTTCTTCTAGAGTGGACTTATAGATACCATTTATTGTGTTGACAACGACCTAGAACCTATTTTACTTTTTATAGATGATCTTGTTTATCTTTATTAGAAAAAATAATAATATCATCAATATATGCTAATGTAAATTCGTCTAATCCTTCTAAATTATTATCCATAAATCTTTGATAAATACCAGGGGCTTGTTTTAATCCAAAATGTAAAACTTTCTATTGGTAGTGTTTTTGAGGTAGACAAGTTGACTATAGACACTGGAGCTACTATTTGCATAGCTTCTAAAACATTATTAAATAATTGGAAACGATTAAATAAACCATTACAAATAAGAATAGCAGATGGAAGTATAAAAGTAATATGGTATGTTAGTTATTATAATAATATTCTTATTCAAAATTATACATTTACCGTACCATCAATTTACCAACAAGAAATCAAGGTTACTCTTAATATTAGGAAATAATTTTCTAAAATTATATAATCCATTTTGTCAATATGTACATTGTATAACACTAAAAACACCTTTTATAAAATCTATTAATCAAAAATCTATCATTCTTAAAATCCCTATTTATCATACCACATATTACAAAACATTACAGCTCGTAACTGAAAAACTAAACCACACAAAATTTGATGTTCTTAACAATATAACATTACAAACAGAAATAGAAACACTAATTGACAACGTTTGTAGTGAAAATCCACTAGATCCAATCAAAAATACAAATAATCAGTTATTTGAAATCAAATTAAAAGACCCTACCAAAGAAGTTAACGTTAAAAATAATATACCATATACTCAACAAGATGTACAAGAATTTCTTAATGAATGCTCCGAACTTTTACAAAAACACTCAATTTCTCCTAGCATTAGTAAACATTTAGCCCCAGCCTTTTATGTAAATAATCATTCAAAACAAAAACGTGGTAAAAGATGAATGGTAATCAATTATAAAAAATTAAATGAAGCAACTATTAGAGACGCATATAAATTACCTTGAAAAGATTATATTATCAATAGATTAAAAGGACATTATTGGTTTACAACACTAGATACAAAATCAAGATATTGGCAATTAAGAATACATGACAATACCAAACCTTTAACAGCTTTTACTTTTCCCCCTTAAAAACACTACCAATGGAATGTATTACCTTTTGGCTTAAAACAAGCCCCTGGTATTTACCAAAGATTTATGGATAATAATTTAGAAGGATTAGATGAATTTACATTAGCGTGTATTGATGATATTATTATTTTTTCTAATAAAGATAAACAAGATCATCTATAAAAAGTAAAATATGTTCTAGCTCGTTGTCAACAAAAAGAACTAATCCTTAGTAAAAAGAAAATAAAATTAGCACAACAAAATATAGAATATTTAGGAATCGAATTTTCAAATGGATTTCTTAAATTACAACCAAATATACTTAAAAAATACAACAATTTTTAGATAAATTAAAAAATATATAAGAAGTAAAAAAAATTTAGGATTATTAAATTATATTTTTGATCAAGGATTTTTAAAAGATTTAGCAAAAGAACGAAAAAATTTACAACTAAAATGTAGTACTAAGAAACAATGGACTTGGACCGATGAAGAAACCAACACTGTTCAGTCGTAAAAAATTTTATGTAAAAACTTACTTGAGTTATATAATTATTCTGAAACAGATAAACTACTTATACAAATTGATGCAAGCATGGATACATGGGTTGGCTGCCTTATGGCAAAACCACCTACATCAAGGAAATATCTGTTATGTAAATATATCAATGGGACTTTTAATCCGACTGAAAGGAGTTATCCTATTAATGAGAAGGAAACATTAGCATGTATTAAAATTTTACAAAAATGGAAAGTAGATTTATTACCTATTGAATTTCTAATTTAAACACATTCAAAGTATTTATGTGGATTATCAAATAAAATATAAAAACTAATTATAATCAAGACAGATTAATTAGATGGCAATTATAATTAGCTAAGTTTAATTTTCAAATCCAATATATTACCTCGCCTACTAATAGTCTTACAGATATTTTAACTCCAGAATAGAAGCAGCTATCTTAAGTTTGAAGGATTCACTAAACAAAAAGGAAGCAGAGCTGTTAGAATTACAACCACATGTAGGCACCGTTACTAAAGAAATTAACCAACTTAGATCTACTATCCAACTCTTAGAAAAACAAACTCTTCCAAATATTCAACCCATTACTCTTCAACAAATTACTCAAATCTCTATTCCTATCACACAACCTAGTCCATCAAATACTCAATCTGACATTTTGGCCCAAAAGCAAGAAGGCTTCAAAGAAAGCAAAACTTATGTTATCTTCAATGGACCTATGGCTGGCCCCTATGACGAATGGCATAAGGCTACAATACACATCACTGGAAAGCCCTCAATTCTTCGTAACAATTTCTCTAAAAAATCTGAAGCAGAAAAAGCCCTAGCTAATTTTAGGAACCCTTGCATCAAGCCTCAATTTAAACAAGTCTTGGAAAAATCTATTGAACTAAAAATTTAAACCTTAGGAAAACCCATCAACATGGAAAAAATCAATGCAATACCTACCAAAGCCTTGAAGGATGAAATGTTAAAATAACACCAGACATGTTTTACGACTACTTTCAAGCCTTAAATAAATGGACCAAAGCCCAAAAACGATTTCAATATTACCCACAAAATAGAGGAAAATATGGACACAAAGCTATCTTTTTTCCTGAAGATGATCCACTTACTACTTACCTTTTCTTCCATAGTGGATTTATAGATACCATTTATTTAACAAATTTAAATATCTTGGCCAGTTTTCCTATTGGATTAACTACTGTAGTCAAAAATTACAAAGATCGATTTGCTAAAGAAAGAGAAATCTTTATAAAAGTATTCAGCAGTTATCTCATTTTTCATAAAACCAAAAATTTGAAGTATTCCACCATCTTATTAACTAAAATCGCATTTATCCAAATTAGCATTAATAATGGACAATATCCACCCATTTATGAACCTCCTCAGTATGACATCACTTAGGATTTAATTAACCAATTTAACCTCCACTGCTTAGAATGAGCCTACCAAAAATGTTTAAAAATTAATCCCGAATCTTTCATTAAGCTCAATTATCAAGGACCCAATCTTTTAATGACTTTTGCTTACAAAAACCCAATCACAATATAATCACTCCAACTCATTAAGCATCTTGCAAAGCAATTTTTAACCATTACTGGAGTCTTTATGGAACTCTCTGATGATTGGAAATAGTCCATTTGTAAGCAACTACAGAATCATCCAACTCATAAATGTCCCTATTGTCCATCTCCCTCCGCCATCAAGGACGACAGCTCTTCTGAAGATGTGATAATGAAGAATAAAGCACTGCGTCTACTATTTTACTAAAATATCCAATGTAATCATTCTAATTATTATACTATTGTCTAGTGGCCACTTTTATGGCTGACCATCTTTTCTCTTTTCACTTTTTCATTATTGTACTTTAGAATCTTTACTTTAGCATCTTTTCTTTTTAATGGCGGACACTCTTTGTGCGGTCTGTCATTATTTGTCTTTTTCTTTTTCTTTCTTTAGCTCATAAACCTCTCTATATAATGTAAAGACCAAGTCTTCTACTCTCATGCGAAATAAAAACATTTTTCACTCCTATTTCTTTCTCTCGCTTAGCCTATGGATTGGCGCTCCAAAGGAACCAAGAACTATAGGTATGTTAAACACTGTTTTATCTTTTCATCACTTATTATTTATCTTCAAATATTACTTCATTATTATCTTACACCTATTTTTATCTTTTTATCTGTTAGTTCTACTTATTTAAATACAAGTGATCTTATCCATTTCATTGATACTCTGTTAATTTATGGTTCCCGACCTATACTTATGCAATTTCTTCTTGATAAAATTTTTAGTCCTAATATCATTTATTAATTATGCCCATCTGTGTTACTTGTAGATATATTCATTTATTAATCATCCATACCGAAAAGAAAATAAGACTTAGTAAAAACTATATTGAAACATTTACCCATACTCATAATTTTCTGATATCCATTAATGCCTCTGAAAATACTCTTCAAACATTTCAACACATTATTCAAAATCATATAACCTCATATAATCAGGAGAAGGAAGAATTAAAACACCTTTATATTCGCTTTCAAAATCATTATCAAACGCATATATATGACTAACCAACTTATATATATGGCTAATCAATGTATTATTTGTACTCGAATATCCACTGATATTGAATATTTTAAAAGTCTAGTTTCTCAATATAAAAACGAAAAAGACTATTATGAAAACAGAAATGATTATTTACAATTTTTATAAATAATAATGGATTATTACCTATTAAAGAATGACTTGATAACACAACTAATCTTTATAATTCATATAATTAAAAATTATGTGATTTATACAATACATTAACAGAACATCAAAGAAATATTCATTAAAATGGCAGAAATAAGTTCAGAAAATATACTAGATATAAATACTTTAGAATTAATAGAATCTACTGGAACTTTTCATATCATTACTCTATTATCAAATGAAAAACAAAAACAAATAGCTAAAACAAACTTAAATCTAAAAGCAAGACATGATATTAATTATCATCCTTTTAAAAATATAATAAATCAAAAAAATATTATTTATTTTGGAAAAATTATCCATGAAACACCTATTAGAATAGATCAATGTAATGGCATATTCGTATCAGTTTAATTGATCAAGAACAAATTTGTAAACAATTACAAAAAATTTCCGAAGATAAAAGAAATAAAATAAGATATATACATCTACCTACTATTGAAATATTATTAAAATCTACTTTTCAATAAGGAATAGATTCACCAATACACATGGCTATTATTGATGAAAGAATGAATAATTTAAATGATCAAATAATTGGCATAATGAATGGTAATTTAGCCTATGGAAAATAAAATTTAACACCCATTTAAAATTAGGGATTCCTTTACGATCTCAAAATCTAAACGAAGCAATTACGGTTGCTTATAAATTCTATAGAGAAAATTTAATGACTAATCGTCAATACCCTTTTTCTATCACTTATCAAATTAGTTATGCTTTAACTAATTCTCATCATAGCATTGAATTTAAAAATATAGATAAAATATATATTGATCAATTATTTAATGATGTAGCAAAAGTAAGTATCAGTTTAAGAAATAATCTTTAAAAATTACCAAAAATAAATTATCCTATCCAATTTTATGAATCTACCTTATCTGCTCCATGATTATCTTTATCTGAAAATAAACAATCAAAAGAAAATTTTTTAATCAAATCACACTTAAGATTAGAAAAACCCATTAGATTTACTGAACCAGGTATTGAATTAAACAAATCTATTAAAATTACTAACCCACAAAATGAAAAAGAAAAACCAGAAGAAAAACTGGTCAAGAATTAATAATAATTAAAAATCAACTTAATGAATTAAAAGAACATCTTAAAAATACTTTATGAGTATTACTAAACAGTTATTTGAGTTATTAGAAAAATAAACAAATATTGAAATCAATTAAAAGAGATAATAATTGTAACTCAACAGTTAATAGAAAAAAAAGTACAAAATCACCAAAAATTAATGAAATTAATTATCTGAAATTAATTAAATTATTAGATTCAATAAATGAAAAACTTGATGAAATATTAAATTTAATAAATACTAAACTAGAAACAAAAGAGTGTCAAATGTCAAAAGTATTAAATTTAATAAATACTAAATTAGAAACCAAAGAGTGTCAAATGTCAATAATGGTATCAAGATATCTTCGATGGTTTGATTCATAGGATAGGTAATTTTTGGATAAATATTTGTATATACATTTCCTGTTCAGGATAGGTTAATTTATAATAATATTTTTTAAATTCACAAATGTGTTCTTCTAAATAAGAAATATTACAAATACGTCTATTATTTAAATGCCACAATGCATTTTTTCTTTCTTCATTTTCGATTTCTTGTTTATAAGAAGTTATATCCTTTCCAATAAGTTTCATTAGTAACTACCTGAAAAGCTTTTACTGGTTCAAGTGCATTTAGAAATTCAGTAGAATTTTTAATTTGTACTTCATTATCTAATAAAAAGTTTAATACAATGTCGGTCGTTTTGTAGGTAACAAAATTCCATAAAGTGCTAATACTGTTTAATCCTTCAAAAGATTTTTCTAATTGGATTACTAAGGCTAATTTATTAGACCATTCTAATAATAATTTTTCTGGTGAGATTACACAGTCGAGGTTTACAATATAAACCTAAAAAGAAATATTGCCCTCAAAATAAAACAAAATGTAGATGTTGGTTATGTAAAGAAGAAGGCCATTATGCAAATGTCCAAAACAAAACCAAAACAAATTTAAAGAAAAACTTAATATCTTAAATTCAACATTAAAATATAATTTAGAACCTATAGAATTAGAATATGAAATAGATTCAACAATTTCTTCATTATATAAATATGATGTTCAAAGCTCAGAATCAACAATTGCATCTGAATAGCATATAGAAACGTTGATCAAGTTCAAGTAATGCTTAAAATTATCAACTATAACTGGTTTCGTCAACATGTCAACAATATTCTCCGAAGTACGAACCTTCTGCAGCAATATCTGACCAGATACTATCAACTCTCTGATCTTATGAAACCTTACATCTATATGCTTTATCCGTGCATGATAAACCTGGTTCTTGGCTAAGTGGATGGCACGTTGACTATCACAGTATACCTGAACTCCACCTTGTTCAGTTCCCAGTTCTTTCACCAAACTAGTGAGCCATAAGGCTTCTTTAACTCCCTCAGCTAATGCCATATACTCTGCCTTGGTTATTGATAAAGCCAATATAGACTATTCTGTAGACTTCTAGTAGATTGGCCCTCCTGCAAAAGCAAACACATACCCTGTAATAGACCTTCTATTATCCAAGTCACCTGTATAGTCTGAATCTATATATCCCATAACTGACAGATCACCGCGTTTACTTCCAAACACAATGCCATAATCAACAGTTCTCTCAAATACTTGAAAATCAACTTGACTGCTTCCCAACGTTGTCTGTCAGGCTTCGCCATGAACTTGCTGACCTCACTCACAGTCTGTGCCAAATTTGGTAGTGTGCAATCCATCGCATACATCAAACATCCTACGGCACTTGCATAGGGAACTCTTGACATGTCATCCACCTTATCATCTGTTTTAGGACACTGCTCTTGAGACAATCTGAAGTGATTCGCCAATGGAGTACTCACTAGCTTGCAACTGTTCATCCTAAATCTGTCTAAAACCTTCTCAACATAACTACGTTGAGACAACCACAGCTTTCTAAAGCCTCTATCCCCACAAATTTCCATTCCAAAAATCTTCTTAGCTAGACCTAAGTCCTTCATATAAAACTCTTTCCACAACAAAGCCTTCAAGTCTGTCACATCATCAATATCCTTCGTAGTATTTAACATATCATCTACATATAGTAGTAGAAAAATAAATGAACTACTACCAAGGCTCTTGACATACACACAACAATCATACTCACATTGCTTGTATCCAAGCTTGATCATGTATGAGTCAAATTTCTTATATCATTATCGTGGAGACTATTTCAACCCATATAGTGATTTCTTCAATCTACAAACCAAGTGTTCCTGTCCAGGTTAACTAAGCCCATCTGATTGTATCATATAGATTTCTTCCTGCAGATTACCGAGAAGAAATGTTATCTTCACATTCATCTGTTTTAAGTGCATATCCCAATTGGCTACTAGTGCCAATACTGCCCTGATAGATGTGTGTCTAATCACTGGAGAAAATATCTCGCTGGCTCTGCTTCACTCCGGCATCTGCCCCCTTACTAGTATATGAGCCACATACACAATAACTTACATGTCATCAATTCTTTTGCATAGAATTTGGTCATATAAGACAATGAAAATAAACTCACAACTTGCTAGTTTCTTTTTCACCACTTTGAAATCTTTCAATTGGTTTCGTTTTACAATTCGAAAACCTAATTCAAATACATTCAATTACTTAACACATTTTCCAATCAAATACACCATAATCCATGTTAACTTCATTACTTTCCATATACACTCCACATACTAATTTTTCTTCAAATAATAACCTAACACTTCATTTAATAATTCCAATACCACAAATACGCTTAATGACCATCCTTAATCAAATTTATATGGTCATTACATCATAATCATAGTTTTATACCAAAAATGTCTTTAAGGCTAAACTTAACATATTTAACATTAAAATTTTCCAATTCAATTCCATTTGATTTCTAACACTTAAAAATCAATCTAAATTCACTTCCATGACATTTTAATACACACATTTAAGCCATGAAATTTCATTAACAAATTTTTTACCAAATCAAGCACTCTAGGCCAGATTTTAACCAATACCAATTCCATATAAATTCTTTTTCATTTCTTTACTTCATTAGCATCAAAATCATGCCATAAAAATCATAAAACTTCAAAGTAAAATTTTTGGATCATAACACATTAAAGGCTCTAATCTTGGCTGAAAACTTATCCGATTGTTTCCATTGTATTTCTTTCATTCTTTCGTCATTAAACTAACTTCCTAATGTCATTCATTAACCTTAAATCATTAAATGACAAAATAAAACGTTTTAGGCAATAGATCTCACCTTTGACCAAGTTTGACCAAAGTTCCACACGTTAGTTTTCTTGCTTTTTCTTCTCCCAATTCCTTCCAATGTAGTTAAACCTTGACATCAAATCAAAAGGGTGCAATTTACACCTTCAAAATCAAATCTAACCTATAACCCAACAAATCAAAATTTTCAACAAGAATAGTAAGCTTACCTACGCTTTCTTCTTTCAAGCTATGAATCTTGTTAGAAGCTTTATTGGAGGTGGAAGAGCATGAAAAAATAGTTTGGATTACTCTTCCATCTAAACCTCTCTTCTCCTTTCTCTTTTCTTTTCTTTTGTTTTATCTATTCCTTCCTTTCTCTCATCAATGGCCAAATCTAGCTTGCTTTTAATTTTTGGGCTTTTTAAGAATGCTCTCCATTCACTCTCATGGCTCTCTCACAAAATGAAGCAAAATGTCTCAAGTTTTTCTTTCTATACTTATTTAATGGATTACACATGTCTCCTTCCTATTTGTCATCACTAATGACTCATCACACACATGTCATTTTCTCATTGGTCATCTAATCTCTAATATCCCCTTGCCTAAACCTTTTACTCCTTTAACAAGCTTTGATAGGCTCTCCATGACCAATATAGTATAGGAGAGTAGTTATGCATTATGTAATATAATGAGTGAACATAGCAAAGAATCCAAAAGCATGTAATGTGTCTTGAATAAAACGTCGCGGAATGTAATAAAAAACGTCGCAAAATGCCATTTATTTGTTTTTTATTTTTATCCGAAAATAAATTTAATTTAATAATTTTCCAATTTTAATAATTTTTAAATCTTATTTATTTAA
>JAOQMS010049047.1:0-30815 GCA_027563885.1 Erythroxylum longipes | reverse complement strand
CTAATGGGTTAAAAAGAAAATGGGCTTTAACAAATTTATGGGTTTTACCACATAGGAGGGAACCCAAACCCAACAATCCTCTATTGGAAAAGTCATCCCATACATTCCCTTGGCAACAAAACCACCAAGGAACTACTGAGAAGACGATGTCCAGTGGTAGGATGGCATAAAATTGTTTGGAACAAAGCCCTTACACCACTGATATCCTTCCATCTTTGGTTGGCTATTCAAAATAAATTACCTACAATAGATCGACTTACTTTTTTGCCACTAAACCGAGTTTGTCCTATGTGCCAACTCCAAGTAGAATCTAGTGACCATCTCTTCTTCACCTACCCTTTCAACAACAACATCTGGAACAGGAATACACATCTTTGTAGATGGAAGGCCCCTGGCTGCACGATGCCAAACATCATATATAAATTATCAGCAGCACCAGCACGCTTTCATCAGTGTCGTAGCCTCTTTATTCTAGCCTTGGGGACAAGTGCATATAGCTTATGGCGGGAACGTAATCAAAGGCATTTTGCAAATCATTGCTCAACCAAGGAATCAATATAGACAGATAATTCGACAAACTCGTGAGCTACTACTAGTAAAGAACATCCATTAAAAATACCCAGTTGAGGTTTTAACGGCTCTCAACCTCTGAATATTGATGCTAGTCATGTTTCCTCTTTGCAACTAATTATTAGAGCCCAGTTGAGGTTTTAACGACTCTCAAACTCTGAATATTGATGCTGGTCATGTTTCCTCTTTGCAACTAATTATTAGCGTCCAGTTGAGGTTTTAACGACTCTCAACCTGAATATTGATGCTAGTCATGTTTCCCTTTTGCAACTAATTATTAGCAATTTTCATCCTTATACTTTGTGTAAGGAGCGTAAAGGGTTTACCCTTTATTATGTCCTGTAATTCTTTCCATTAATTTTATTAATCCCATTTTGTTTCTAAAAAAGAAAGATTACATAGAAGTGTACAAATACATAGAGAATTCAAAACTTTTATTCTTTTCTATGTTAAAATAAAGTTTTAATATCAAATCTGTCACCTTTTCATAGCCTTAAGAGAATTAAGTTATGCTCGATTTTCCTATCACTCGAACTTGAACTTGTTTAATTGTACTCGATTCTTTTTTCTTGGGTTTGTATAAAAGGCTAAGAAAGCCAGTGAAAAAGGCGGCAATATGTACCAAATTGTTGTTGCTTTCATTCCGCAACTTTAAATCTACGAAGAAACTTATCATGTAGTACCCTTTTGATATTTATAAATACTAAATAGTATTAATATACAATTTTTATACCAAACAAAATTTATGTCAATTAATCAGTAAAATAACGTGAAAAAGAATACATATACAGGACATTGCAAATAGTTGCTACTACCTTATACTAACGTACAATGTTATTTTGAAATGGATTATGTGTGGCTAAAATCAAGCTCCATGCCTTTCTATTTCTTCTCCGTTGAGGGATATACCTATGTTTTTTTTAATTAAAAGAATTGTATTAATATTAGCAAAAGCCGCGGACATCTCATATACTTTAATAGTTACAAAGGTAGAATAAATTAATTGATTATAACATCCAACATATTTTCAATCCTTGGCTAGGTTTCATTTAACTCTCTTGTATTCCAAATTAGAACGGTCATTTAAGGGAATACCTCTTCTTTTTGGTTTCTCTCCTAGTTGATCTTCTTTTGTATTTAGAGGAACTCTCATGAATTTTTTTTTGCTTTGTTAAGATATAGGTTATGACATCTTAATATTTAATTTTGGACATTATTTGATAATTGGAGTTATTTAGGTTTATATGGGACTCTTCCTAGATAAGTTTGATAAGGTTAAAATCCTAATCAAGACGAGATTTAATAGATATCCTATTTTGGAATAATGGTTATCTAAGAAAGCAAATTTTTTAGAATTTGAATTGATTATGGCATCTGTAATGTGGCTGGCTTTCACGTGTGTATTGGATTGAATATTTTCGTTTTTGGAAAGGAGTTCTGTATCACTTGGCAACTGGGATTTCTAAGGTAAATAGGGGTATGTTTTATGAGTTGATTGTGTGAAGATAGACATTTATCTGTCGCAAACTTTTTTTGAGAATCATGTCACCTGGACTGAACCGTTTTGGTGCTGCGTTTTCTTTGGATGGTCCTAATATAGATTGTCTTGGAGTAGACACTTTGAATTTCAAAATGTAAGAGGTTGTTAGATTTATATCCAAGGTGACATTACTTGCATTAGGTGGGGCTGGCCATATCTACTCATCTACAACGAATCCTCGACCGATGGAGTCATTATCTGGATGAATAAGTGTTAAGAAAAAAACTTCATTTAGTTTTGTGTGGATGGATGATCGATTGAAGTACTAATCACCTAAACAGTGGCTACAGTAGATGGAATAGCAATGACACATAGAGCTTAAGTTGTGATATCCAATATGGATGGTGGTGGTGTGTGTAAAATTCCAGTAGGCAGCGTGGATTTTGCAATTATGTTGTTTGCAACGTTTCGATGAAGAAACATTTATTTTGTTGGAGATTTTTCATATTGGGTAGCTGCGCTTTCTATCCATTGTGAGGGATTTTTTGGGCTATCGATGATAGTGGTTTTCAAGTGAAAAACTTCCAACAACCTTGGTGTTTTTCCAGCTATTTGTGTATGACATTTTTGTGATGAAACGTTTATTGATTTGAGACATTTTGTGACTACTGTGCGTGGGATTTTTCAACGACGATATTGAAGCTTCACAGCAGATCTTTTGAAGGACAACTTCCCATTCTTTCGTTGACGAAGTTACATTGTTAAGGAAGTTGTTTTCTTTTTCAAGTGTATTTGTTTGTGTTTTTTATTATTTCAATCATTTGAGTTGTTTTATTATCATCTTTATTATCGAAATTTGTTGAGAAAATCCTTTGTTGAGGTTAACACGAGGTGGTTGTGTTATTGGATATGATTTACTTTTACGGGTTGTGAGGACGAGGGATAATGTCAATGTAATGCCTTGAGTAAAACTATTGTTTTTCTTTGGTGAAAGTTATTAAGTTGAGTGAGGGTCTTGTAGACTTAGATAAGGTGTGTCGAACTGCATTACCAAATCTCAGGTTTTGATTTTTTTATTTCACGTTTAATTTTTCTGTTTTCGTTTGTAATGAAAAATTGATAATATACAGTTCAAAGCAACTGCAGCAGAACCATAATTTAACTTATACTTTACTAAAATAGCTAAAAAGATATTGACAGTTGGCCTTTATTGTAGCTTTAGTAAGTAAAGGTTAAAATTGGACTTGAAATTGCAGTCCCCATTACCAATAATTATCTGATTTGTGATATAGAGATAGATAATGTGTTGATTTTTTTAGGGTAGGTCATTGTTGGAGTGTTTCTACTGCTATGAAATCATATGTTATCCGTTAAAAAAATATTTTATGGCATTTCTATTTTTCCCGTGGACCTATTTGCTAATTATACATACTAAATGGTAAGTTGAGTAAAAATTAAAAAGTTATCTACTTTTTAGACCCATATCCTTCAATATTTGTAATCATTCTTCTCTATAACAAAACATTTTCTCTCTGACATTATATTGTTAATCATAATTAGTATTAATAAGCTAAAAACTGCAGCATACATACACTCACAAAGCTAACACAGAATGAGGTTGGGTCTACATCTAGTCTCTGCACCTGCTTACCATATTCTTCATCCATTTTCTTCCATTTCTATATTTAAAATTCCCATAACTCACAACAAAATCTACAGAAACTCTAAATTCAGAACCTAAACTAGAAGGAGATATTGCTCCGTAAGAGAGTGTTCCCTCTATTGAATTGGTAACAAACAATGAGATTTAAAACACAGAGAGAAATGAGATAGTTTGAAGAAGGAGAGAAGTGAAACCTTACATGTAAATTGTGAACTTGGAAGGTTAAAGTTTGGAGCTAAAGCTTCTATTTAGATAATTTTAATAACTCTATTCTCTTCCTTACCAAAAATTATAGAGTGACACAAATTTTTGTCACTTACCTTTGGGACCTTGATGGGTTACGAAGGACTCAGAGAAGGCAAAAAAAAAATCCAAAATATTTTGATTGATGGAAGACTTACACATGACTTGAACGTGGTCAAGGAACGTGGCACTAAATTAGGAAACGTGACACGAAATAGCTTGCTCCAGAACAAGTCAAGTAGTAATTAAATTTCTGTTCTATTATCGTGTAATATGTCCTACTTATTAGAAGGAAGTGACACTAAGAAATAGGAAAAATTAGTTATTCCTTAATGTATTTAAGTTGCTGTAGAATTTGACTTTCAAAAAAGAGTTATTTCTACAATTAAACTTGTAGTTTATCTACACCTAAAGTAGATTTTTATCACTAAAAAGAGAAAATAATTATTACAGCTTTTGATTGGGACCTATTACCTGGTATCAGAGCTGGTCATATGGCAATGAATACAAAACGCATTGAAAATCTTGAAACAGGCTTTGCATGTATAGAGTTTAGCCTGGAAGATATATTCACTCAAATAGAAGAAACCATCCCCAAAATATCCAACCTTCTTCTCACCCAACAAGATTATCCAAATTGGAGTTTCCAAAGTTTGCAAGAGATGACCCGACAAAGTGGCTCACCAAGGTAGAACATTTCTTCGAATATCAAAGCACGATGGAGACATAAAAGGTATGCTTGGCTTCCTTCCATTTAGAAGGTAAGACAAACCAATGGTAGCAATGGTTGAGAAGATCCTACCGAGAAGACATTATTGAGGTAACATGGGACAAATTTCGGGAAGAACTCTGGGCACGATTTGGACCAACAGATTGTGAGGACTTTGATAAAGCCTTGTCTAAAATCAAACAAGAAGGGTCATTACGTGACTATCAAAAAGAATTTGGAAGATTAGGAAACCTTGTGTAGGGATGGACCTAAAAGGCTCTTGTGGGCACATTCATAAGCAGATTGAAGATGGATATTGCAAATGGGATACGAATGTTCAGACTAAGAATCTTGAAGGAAGCCATCAGCCTTGCTCTAATGAGGGATGAACAATTAACTCGCCAAAGAAAATCTTTTCGGATAACGACCAGATTTGGTGAGGACGCTTCCATCCCACCGAAATCAAAGGGAACCACCCATATCAAGAGATTGACTTGGGAAGATATGCAGAAAAGAAGGGCCTAAGGATTATGTTTTAATTTTGATGAGATGTTCACACCTGGCCACTGTTTCAACAAACCACAATTACTTCTATTTGATGGTGGTGAGGATTACGTGAAAGAGGAAGGTGAATTATTAGAGTCTCAACCAGAAATATCCCTTCATGCTCTATCCGGATGGAGTGCTCACAAAACCATGTGGGTGCTTGCAAAGATTGGGTCTCAGGAATTGATAGTATTGATTAATAGCAGCTCAACTCATAAGCTCATTAGTGATAAAGTGGCCACTACCCTACAACTACCTGTGGTGCCAACATCCTTTGAAGTCAAGGTTGCAAATGGTGAGCCCTTAATTTGTCAAGGATGATTTGAAAATGTTCCAGTCCACATTCAAGGTACTCCTTTTGTCCTCACCTTATATGCTTTGCCATTGATTGGGTTATATATGGTTTTAGGAATCCAATGGTTGGCATAATTGGACTCGGTAGTATGCAACTGGAAACAACTCATGATGGAGTTTTAGTGGAAATAACAAACGCGTTGCTTGCGTGGGATTGATCCACAACCTATCCAACATTTGACACCGAAAGAAGCTAAGCAAGTAGGTTCCATGTTTGCTGTTTGTATTGAGGAAGTGCAAGGGTCAATGCCAAAATTGGAACCTGACATGAAAGAGCTGCTAATTGAATTCGAGGATCTATTTCAGGAGCTTACCGCTGTCCCACCACCCAGAGAAGTGGACCACCACATCACCTTGAAGGAGGGAACTGAACTCGTTAATGTAAGGCCTTACAAATATGCTTATTTCTAAAAGGGAGAAATTGAAAAATAGGTACAGGAAATGTTGAGGTTGGGACTAATAAGAGCCAACACCAGCCCATTCTCCTCTCCGGTCTTATTGGTAAGGAGAAAAGATAGGACTTGGGGCGATTTTGCACTGACTATAGTGGCCTCAACGCAGTAACCATAAAAGATAGATTTACAATTCCCACTGTTAAGGATATGCTGGATGAACTCTATAGGGCAATCTATTTCACGAAACTTGATTTAAGGGCCGGTTATGACCAAGTACGAGTCCATCCCCCTGACATTCATAAAACTACTTTTCGAACTCACAATGGCCATTATGAATACCTAGTCATGCCCTTCGGCTTATGCAATGCCCCCTCAACCTTCCAAGCTATCATGAACTCAATTTTTCGCCCCTATTTAAGATGATTTATCCTGGTTTTTTTAATGATATTCTTATTTATAGTCCAAGTTGATCCATATATTTAGAACATGTTAAAATCACATTTGAAACCTTACGCCAACATCAATTTTTTATTAAATTGAGAAAATGTGCCTTTGGAGTCCAAGAGTTGGAGTATTTGGGGCACATCATATCCCCTCAACGTGTTTCACTGGATCAAAGCAAGATTAAAACAATGCTTAATTGGCCTAAACCTGCTAATGTATCTTAATTGCGTGGTTTCTTAAGCTTAACAAGTTATTATCGAAAGTTCGTTCGCAATTATGGTGTCATCGCCCGCCCTCTCACCAATCTTTTGAAAAAAGGGAAGTTTATATGGATGAATGAAGCAGAAGAAGCATTCCAACGCTTAAAAGTAGCTATAAAGAATACATCGGTGTTGGCAATGCTGAATTTTGATGAGCCTTTCACCATTGCATCCGATGCTTCCAATGAGGGCATAGGCGCAGTTCTAACTCAACAAGGCAGGCCAATTGCATACATGAGTCGAGCTTTAGGAGTCAACAAGCAATCATGGTCAGTTTATACTAAGGAGATGCTAGCCATCCTTCAAATAATTCATACTTGGCGTCTTTACGTGTTAGGGAGGAAGTTCTATATTCAAACAGATTACAAAAACTTAAAATAACTTCTGGAGCAGCGCATAACTACACCAGAACAGGAGCGTTGGGTGGCCAAATTGCTTAGTTTAGATTATGAGATTCAATGCAAGCCTGGCAAAGAAAACAATGTTGCTGATGCATTATCTCGTTCAACTTTAGGTCCAACTCTTGATGCTTTGTTTGTGTCTCACACTCCACTTTGGGATGCTATCAAAATAGAAGCCAAAATTGATCCTTACCTGAAGAAAATTAGCCAAAAAGCTAATAAGGCTGAGGGACCATATAACCAACGCAATGGATTAATTTTTTACAAAAACAGAATTGTTGTGCCCCCTAACTCGTCTATTATTAGACAATTTTTGTAGGAATTTCATGACTCTAAGATTGGGTCCATTCCGAAGTCTTACGCACCTATAAAAGGCTAACTCAACAATTTTATTGGCCATCCGTGTATAATACAATTGCCAAGTATGTTGATACCTGTGATGTTTGTCAAAGAAATAAAGCTGAAACGCTATCACCAGCGGGGCTACTTCAACCTCTTCCCATCCCTTGCCAAATTTGGGATGATATTACAATAGACTTCATTGAAGAACTTTCGCTTTCTAAAGGGAAAAAA
Source organism: Erythroxylum longipes (assembly GCA_027563885.1). Taxonomy (NCBI): domain Eukaryota; kingdom Viridiplantae; phylum Streptophyta; class Magnoliopsida; order Malpighiales; family Erythroxylaceae; genus Erythroxylum; species Erythroxylum longipes. The sequence goes on along the minus strand of JAOQMS010049047.1, from coordinate 23,177 downwards.
ATTCTATTTTGGTCGTGGTGGATAGGTTAAGTAAGTATGGCCATTTCCTGGCTTTTTCCCATCCCTTTATAGCTAAAATAGTAGCAGAAAAATTTGTTGATAAAGTGGTAAAACTTCACGGCATGCCCCAGTCCATTGTCATAGATCGAGATCCCATCCTTATCAGTCAAATTTTGGCAAACATTATTCAAAATGTCAGGAATGCAGCTCAAAATGTCCTCCACATACCACCCGCAAACAGATAGATAAACTGAAGTTGTCAATCGTTGTATTGAACGGTACCTATGGTGCTTCGCATGCTAACATCCACAACAATGGCATTCCTTCCTTCCTTGGACTGAGTACTGGTATAACACCTCTTACCATGCTTCAACTGGTATGACTCCCTTCCAAGCTCTATACGGTCGGCTTCTTCCTTCCATCCCTTGGTATCATGAGAATAGTTGCCCAGTTAATGAAGTCGACCGTAACTTAGTGATAAGAGATGCTCTACTTCGCCAACTTAAGGAACATTTTCATGCTGCTAATAATAAAATAAAGTAGTTTGCAGATTCGAGGCGTCATGATGTTGAGTTCACTGAAGCTTCTGGTATCTCTTGAAAATTGAGGCAACTTGACGAAATAGTTTTGTTTTTGGTTGTATAAGTCTGCATTGTTGCCTTCTTTTTTGGCGTTATGTTATAAGACTCTATTTTTGAGTTTTGAATGTTGGAATAAGCTGCTGAAAAATGTTGTGTTATACAAAATTTGGAATTTTCTTTGAGTTTTGTATTCATTTTGAATAAGATTTTGAAAAACAAGAAGGAAAATATGAAAATTAGTGTTATTATGGTTATCGTGTTTATTCAAAACTTGGGTTGTGCTTTGTTCTTTGTGCTTTGTGTACTGTGTATTGGTTGTATTCTGGTTGGAATTTTGAAAAATCACCAGCGGCAGTCTGGAGGATGGGCGTTAATAACACTCTTATGCAGAAGTAGCAAAAAAAAAGTTTGCCAGAGACGATGCACGCGTTAGACACCCACAATTTTTTTCTTTTTAAAAAAATGTTCTAAGCCTTTTTAATGAAATTTGTTTAATAAAAAATTAAGAAATTTTAAATCCTGATAATTTAGAAAATCTTTTTCTAAGTGTTTGAAAATTATTTTAAAGAGTCGATTTTGTTAGGATTGTTTTAGAATTAATATAATTTAATATTTAATTAAAAATTAAGAAGTATTAAATCCTGATAAATTTAGAAAATTATTTTCTAATTATTTGAAAATTGTTTTCAAAGAGTCGATTTTATTAGGATTGTTTTAGAATTTAGTTTAATTTTTCAAGAGTTGAATTATTAAATTATATTAATTATCAATTTAATTCCAAACTTAAGGCAATTATTTTTCTTAATATGATTAAGATTAATAATATTTTGATTCTTAATTAATTTTTAAAAAGTTATTTCTAATATAACAATTAATTAGTTTCAATTAGATTGAAATTAATTAACTAGACTCCTTAAAATTAAGAAAATTGTTTTCTTAAATAATTAAGAAAGTTGTTTTTTAATTAAATTTATTTTTTTCAATACGAATGAGATAAATTATATTTTATTTTTATTTTTAGATAATTATTATTCATTTTATTTAGAAATTGTTTCTTTATTTGTGAATAATTAGTTTCTTGATTTTTAGAAAAAAGTATTTTTCTTGATTAAAATTTGAAAAGTGTTTTCATTTATTAATTAAGAAAAATGTGCTTTCTTTAATATTTTTGAAAATAATTTTTTAATTTATTAAAGAAAGATTTTCTAATTAATTAAGAAGTCAATCTATAAACAAATAATACATAATGACTTTCTTAATTAAATTTAAAAGTATTTTATTTAATTTTGAAAATAGTTTTCTTTTAATATTAGAAATGGATTTCTAATTAAGGAAAAGCAATTTGTAATGAGATTAGAAATATTAATTTTCTAATGAGATTAGAAATAATAATTTCTAATTAGATTATAAATAGTTTTCTAATTAAATTGGAAAGTGTTACTTATATAATTTGAAAAGGAAGTTTTTCTAAATTATAATGAGTAAGAAGAATAATTTATTGAAGATTGTTTTCAATTAAAATTTTTTAAATGAGTCAAGATAAATTGGAAATAGTGTCCAATTGGATTTGAAAATTTGTTTTCAAATCAAATTAAATTTCTATTTGGAATAGGAATTTAATTTATTTAGAAATCAATGGTTTTAATCTAATTTAATTTTTCCAAGGAGTTGGAAATGTTATTTTAGATTATGAAGATTAATAACTAGAATCAAAAGAAGCTTTATATTTTATGCATATCATTTTGAGTATGAGTGCATAAGATGCATACTTTATTTACATGCTTGATATATTTATATTGGATGCATGATTGTATGCTTTATATACGTAATATTTTACATGCAATTTTATGTTTGATGAGATGAACAAAATTAAATCCTCGTTAAAATATTAAGTATACATTGAGAACATGATTATTGCCTTCCATTGTTATAAGAATAAACCAGAGTTCTGTTTATTGTAGGCTTGTTGAGTAAACTCAAGGCCGCTTTAACTCGAACATGTTTAGTCTTACGACATTGGTTTCTACTTAACTAAATTTGTGTGATTTGGATGACCAAACTTATGATCACATGAATTTAGAGGCAGGGTTAGGAATAACATATATGATATGTTTTAACAAGAGTTGTCACCTAACGGATCTAGGAGTCATATGAGATGTGATTGATAAAGTTGTTATCTACTTAATTTAAGTTTAGTTGGTTTGTTAAGCAAACTTAAGATCAACTATATTTGAATAAGATCTTAGCCCACCAGAAAGATTAGAGTAATCTTTCCGAATAGTAGTGAGGGCTATTATTTTGAATAAAATAGTGGGAGTAACTAAATACATGATTAAAGTTCTAATCTTATTTGGTTGTCATGACATATAATTGATTACTTGCTTTCTTACTTTTATTTTGTTATGAGTGAAACTTACCTTGTTTAGTATAGTTGATGCTAAGTTAGTGAACCAAATTTTTTAGACATAGGTTATGTTTTAGAAGAGTTCTCAAAGTTAGATAGAAAATTGTGCGCCCATTATGCAATTTTGCTATAATCCCTATTGAGGATATGGTGACAAAGTTGTAGAGATATGTCAAAATCATATAGATGACAAAATGTATTGACATTTTGAGTTGACTAATGTCTTGTAAACTTTGATGACAACATGTAAAATGTATGTTAACACCATGATAGCAAAATGTAAAAGGTTGCATGGAGTAGGGCTCAAAAGTTATAATACCTTGTTAGAATTATTTCACTTAATTTAGCCCACTATAAGCATAACTTTGGACTATAATTAAAGGATTTGCTATAGAATGATAATAGTTATCATTAGAAGAAAATGATTGTATTATTTTTCTTGCCTATATGTAATATGAAAAAGATCATATAAATTTCTAGTTCATGCTTATGTGTATCAATACACAGAATTTTGATTCGACATTATTGTAATGTTCAAATCTTGATAAGAAATAGATTTTTAAGTAAAAGTAGTTCATCTAAGTTTATGAAAATAGTTTGTATATGTATTGGATCAAAGGAGGCTTATGCTTAACATAAATGGCAAGAATAAAAAGTTGGATAACCGAGACAATCCTTTTATGCAATGTTGGTTAAATCAACAAAACGAGAATTGTAAAGTTATATACAAGGATATGTGTATCCTTTTGATTATGAATCATATAAAACTTGTCAAGTTGAAGAATAATCAAATCAACCTTTGATGAAAGGATGATGATGGTATTGAATTGTTAAATCTTATACATGTGATGTAGTGGATAGAATAACAATTCATAAAAAGGTTCATACTTATATTTCATTAGATTTATTAGTGAATTTATGTGATATAATCATACGTATTAAATGAAACAATGATTTAAAATTTTGAAAAGTTCAAATTGTTTGAATCTAAGTAGAAATTAAGCATTGAGAATGTTGAAGCACATCGATGAGATCTTTATGGCAATTTTTAAATTTTCAATTATCTATAGGGAATGAGATTCTCTAGTATGATGCAATATTATTTCTTCTATAGCTATACCTAGTACTACAACTTACCTTCTATAGTTCCAATTAAATCAATTAGTAAGATTTCATATTAGATATGAAATGCTAAGTCTTGGAAAGACTCAAAGTTAATGATCTAAGTATGTGACGCTTAGTTGAAGCATATATATAATCCATTAAGTTTATAACTAAAATGGGTAATAAAGGGTTATTAGATATCTAAAATGTTGGATATAATATTACAGACCTATTGAACAAATTGTTTGTTTCAGTGTATGCTTATAGGAGAATGGTTCCTAAGATAAGTAATGGGAGTAAGATGAAATTTAAAAGGTTCAAATCTCATGATAATACATCTAATTGCAACTATTGCCTTTACTGATACGTTTGATGTATAGTTGAACGGTATGAGATGTTAAAAGATTCACTTTCATGATGAATTAAAAGAGTTTGTTTTGAAGATAATTGTGAATTTATCATGTCTGCAAGAAGGTCAGTAAGAGTATGTAGAGACATATTACTCACAGAGAACAATAATTCTAACTTTCAATTGTTGAAAACATAATTTTCTAAGAACAACTCTTGCTGGATATGAAAAGGTAACAATTTAATTCTGGGAATTAGATCTATAGAGATAGATTGGACGTTGTTAAGAATTAGATCTATAAAGATAGATTGGACATTGTTAACTTATTCTAAGTCCAAGTGTATAGATAATGTACTAAAGATGTTTAGTATTTGAGATATCAGATACTTATGAAGTATTAAAAATATCCATTATTCTACGTGTGAGTTGATATTTGAGTTTAAGATGATATGGATATAACTTTATAAGTAAATCCTAATTAAAGTTTATTTGTTTAGAACAATATCATTTAGGATTGGAAAGGTTCCAATGTAGCAATTGTTGTTAATTGAGCCATAATACATTTTCATTTAGTAGAAATGATTAATTAGATCAACAAGTTCTTTAGTGAACTTGATATAATTTCTTTGCATTGTTCAAGACAGTAATGTACTGTGGAACATTAGAGCCATTAGGCAAGCGAAATGAGTTAAAGTCTCATCAAAGGTCTAAGTAAGTATTAGGCAATTTTTCTTAATTGTGATGATAATTAAGATGGGAATTGTAAGATTCAAACAAGTGCTCATTATAAAGAATCTTGTAGAATTCTCTCATTAAGCTACTATTTCAGCAATAAGATAATTGTCATATGGTGATATAGCATGAGATACTTAAACGATTGGCTTAGTGCAAGTGGGAGATTATTAGTTTATGCCCTACAACCAATCGCTTTGTTTGTAGTTTAGTGACAAATTATTTAAAGGCATTATTTATCTTGTACAAGTTTAGATGTACATGATAACGTTCATGGGATAAGTATACATTACAAATAAAATTATAATGAGATTATAATTATGAGGTTCATATTGTATTTATGTATTATCCCTAAAATTATTTCTAGTCATTGTTTTATTAAGACTGGACATTAATAGAATGTAAAAAGACTAGCACACGTTATGTTTTTTTCTTATGAAGGAAGTAGTCAATCTCATAGGCTAAAGTATAGAGATACTTAAACAAACGTGTGGGTACTTGTTAGAGAACAAGTTCACGGACAAGACCTGACATGAGAAATCCATTTGGAACATCACTTGTATGTCTATGAAATTCTTATTGTGATGATTGTATAAGTGATCCTTTGACTTGAGGTCATCTAAGATATCTTGTATAGGGATTGCTATGTTTTGATACTATTTATGACCTATTTAATCATGGGTCATTTAATCGGTAGTCATTGGATGTAGCATGAACTATATAGAGATGGTTGTGTGATCAAGATAGGATTCTTCACCCTAAAGTAATTAGGGAGAATGTTTCGTTGTTCTTGATTAATCTTGATTCGAGAAATCCTTAGCCAATGTGGAATGACGTTTTGTAAATAGTTTACAAATGTCATTAATTTAATCGATAACTAATGGCAGATAACTAATATGACTGGACTCAAAATAGAGTAGATATTAATTCTATGCTCTATGTCTAATCGGAACATTGTATGATGAAAGGATATAGTTATACGAAAAAATCATGCACAGAAAGGTTACTTAAAATCACATTGACATTCCTAAATATTTGAGTGATCATGGCGCATTGCTAGACGCCAATCTTGATCTATGATTATAAATTGTTTAATTGGAGAAATAAAGATAAATTACAAGGAGTTTTAATTTATTTAATTCTAGTTATAAATTATAATTATAATTTGTAATCATTGCCAACATATTTAGGAACTTAATGTGTCTTATTTAATTAAGTTGCACTTGATTGTAAAGTTTTGAGAAATTTTATGATTAAATATTAGATATTTAATAAATATGGATCAATAACAGATATTGAATCTTATATGGTATAATTGGTATTTAATTAGAATTATGTGTAATTATAATTAAAGTTTAATTGAAATTAGAATTTAATTTCAATTAAATTACCAAAACGTCCAAAACTTATTATAAATAGGCTTAATTTCTATGGAGCTAGCATTTCTTTCTTAATCCTCTCTGTAAGAGTTACAGAGTTCTCTCAACTCATTATGTGGATCCCATTAGAGGCTGGACATTTATGTGGCTATGGTGGTTAAGACGGATCAGTTTCGGAAATGATTTGAGGGATACAATAAGATAAAGATCAAGCTTTAGAATAAGGTACGAATTAAGTTTTCGCTTTATTATGATTTGTGTTAATCATTTAATAGAATTAAAGAGATCTTGGTTTTCAGTAAATCAAAAGTTATGAAAAAGTTTCGTAAATATTCCACTATGGTCGGGATCAGATTCTAATCCGATTTCCCAATAATTCCATCATTTGGGAGGAGGGTTTATAATGGAATGAAGTAGAATAAGATGGAAAGGAAGAGTTTCACATTACATCCCATTCCATCCTAAACAATAAAAATAAGTTACCTTTAATTTGGAGGATTTAGGATGAAATATAAAATGATAAACAACATTTCACTATATTGCATTATGAACCCTTATTCTAAACAACATTTCACTATATTACATTACGAACCCTTCGATCCTTTCCAAACTACAATTTTCTAATATTACATCTATTTACATTCTATTCCATTCCATTCTATTTTATTCCATTCTATTAAAAATCTTACGTCCAACCAAACGTAGCCTTAGTGTTGAACTTTACTTCATTAAAAATGGAATTGATGGTTGTGCTTTTAACAATGCTTGATTTTCCCAAAACCATTATTGTATAAAAGAAATCAAGGTGCTTTTGTCCAGTGCTTCAGGTTGTTTTGCGATGACACTTGCATGATCAAAACTAGAAGTACCGATGCGACCCCCATTTATCCTTATAGCTGTTTAAGTAACCTTAGCGTGCATAAAAATCCCACCACAGTAACATTGTGTGGAGTCTGTCCAAATCAATGAGCAAGCCATACAAAATTTTCAACTTATCATTTAGAGCTTTTCACGAGTTTCATCAACTTGGATTTTCTTTATCACCCCTCCCCTGCCTACTAAATTAGTTGCATTAACATCAACCTCTCTCTCTCTCTCTGTGTGTCTCAATTTCTAGTGTTATTTTTATGAGTGTTTGTGTGTTACAGTTTTTTAGCTTACTAATACTAACTATGATCAACAATATAATGACAAATAGAAAATGTTTTGTTTTGTTCTGCCAATGGTCCTTGTTAATGCAGAGAAGATTGATTGGAAATAGTGAAGGTGATAGGTATGAGAAATAGTTAATTTTTAAATTTTTTTTGGGCCTCACTTGCCATATAAAATGTACAAATAGAAAAGAGGTCCATAAAAAATAAAAATTTTAGGAAAATTTTTTAACTAAAAACTGATAAAGATAATAATTTTAGTGTTTAAATTGAATGTTTATAAAATATTAAGCTTTTTAAAAACAATTTGGAAAGTTTGAATTTAAATTGAATTTAGGTAAAAAATATTAGGGTCCAATTTAACTATTTTGTCAAAAGATAAAACAAAACTTACATTTTGTATGAAAATAAAAGCATAAAAAATACACACATTATCATTGCTATAAAGAAGAGGAAGATCAATTGAGTTCATAAGCATGTATAATCAATTATATTAAGTTATTAAAACTGAAGTAATCCATAATATCAATTCCATAGGAACTATATTATCATGTTTATTAATCCTAATATCACAATAACACTAAAATAAACAAGATTTAAAAATTAATTAAAAAACTTAACTAATATAGAAAAGATAATAAACTATCAAAGAGAAATTAAGAATACAGAACATTAAAGTTTCAAAGTTTAGTGGAAATTTAGGATTTATTATCATAGTTGAAATAATAATTAACATAATATGTATATGCCCTCTCTTGATGTACACTTATATATTTAATTAAGTAACTGCCATCTCTTGATGTGCAATTCATCCTAACCTAATTCATTAAGTAAAATTAATCTATTTGTTTTCTAATGCTAAAATGTTTATTCTCTTAGTGCACATATCATATTTCATCTCCAAGTCCTTCACACAATCCCTAATATTGCATTTATAATATTTAATCACAAACTTAATAATTAAGAACAAATAGAATAAATTAATACAAATAAAACAATTAAATCATGCATTAATTATCGAACAATCCTTGACAAGCTGCATCCCTAACTATAATTAGGTTTGTAACTACTAAACTACTAAACATAGTGTAAAAAAACTAAAACAAGACCATCTTAACATAAAATAAAGAAAAAGAAGAAAGAATTAGAAGAGTTGGCATCTTCTCTATTCTTGCTTTCAATATCCTCCCTTAATATGAGGAAACTCTAAAACTAAAATGCTAATAACAAAGTGGGTTGTCACTACCCTTGAAAGTCCTTAAAAAGGACCCTAATAAGAGTATTTATAGGTTAGAATTAAAAAAACAGTTTTAAGGTGATTAAACTAATAATTTTGTATATCCTCAAAGTGCTTATTACAAAAACCAGTATCTGTTACAATTTCAAACCGGTATTAGTCTTGTTTTGAAACTTTTTATAAGCAGATATAATGATTTTGGCACTAGTTTTGCTTGATATTCAGTGTTAGTTTTATTTTGCATCCTTTAGAAACTTTTAGCCATTTGATTTAGCTTTCAAATCACTCTAAAACCACCTTAATCAAACAACTATGGAGAAAGTTATGCTCAATTTCGTGTTCCACCCTCAAAATTATCACCTACAAGAAAATGAAGAAACATAAGAAAAAATCATATAGTTACAATAAAACATGCTATAACATTGCTAAATCATAAATTGCTTAGCTTCTACAAATATGTAAAATATGGACCTATTAGAGGAGACTAAATTCTTTAGTTGTGACAGAGAAGAGAAGAGGAGTGGGCATAGAGAAAGTTATTTGTATGCTATCAAAGAAGTGAGTGCAATTGATTGTGGGTGCTTGAACTCACTAAGGTAAGTTAATTTGTAAATTTAGAATCCTTTTTTAGGTTTTTAGTGGAGTTGTTAGCGAAATAAATTCTTCTAACTTTTGAGGTTTTAGTTATATAAATTGGAACAATTTAGTTTATATAGAATTTATTATGGAAAAGAATTATAAAATGAGTTATATTATGAAATTTGTATGAGATGAGTTTCATAAATATTGATTCCATCTTAAACTAAAACAATGAAATGGGTTTTCTATATTTATCAAAATATTCATCAACTGAGTTATGTTAATAATTAGCTACGTTATTGAATTAATTTATGGTTTTGTTTATTTGTGTTCTAATTTTGAAAATGTCTCCAATGACAGTTACATTTGTAAAAACTTAGTGGAATCACTTTATGGTGCATGATGGAGGCAAGACATTTGGATACTTTGACATGTAGAGGGGTGAAAATTGAATAGTGTAATGATTGTTTGTTGTTTTATATGTTTGGAAAATATGAAATGAAATAATAGACCATATATAGGATAATATTATTATTCATTTTCTTGTTTTGTAAGGATGTAGAATCCTATTGAAAAGGAATATTATTTGATTATGTGAGAATAAATGGATCGAGACAAGTCATTTTTCTAAATTATTGGAAGTAAAATCTTAGTGGAGGACTTTGAACCAAACTAGTTTTGTAAGTTTAATATTGTACAAATTACTAAGCATAATTGGTATGATATATTAGATAAAATGTATTATAGGCACCCAAATAAATACAAAAGATGAAGGCTAGTCAAGATTAATGATAAAACAATTGATATAATCTCTATTGTTTTAAATCATGGAAGATTGGAGGTTTATTTTAAAGGTGAGTACAATGTAAAGAAAGCATAAAAAGTAAATAACATTGATGATATAATTTTTGTTAATATAGCTCCAAAAAATTGTGAAAAAGAAGAAAATTTCTATATAAAGGATAAACTGCTTGTTATGAAAGTGAATAATATAGATAATATAGCCTATAATAAGCAAAGGATAGAAATATTAATGAGAATGATGATGTTGTGTCAACTGCAATTGAAGGTGTGCCTACTGCCACTAGTGGTGTCCTTATTGATGTTGTACCCACCACTACTCATAGTGTCTCTATTAATTATTATGTGATTAGTTACAATGCTAAAAGTAACGTTAGTGAGAGTGAACTATTTACTAATTTCAAATACAAAAGTGAAAGAGATGACAATAAGTTTCAGGCTATCAGATTAAAATACAAAGAGAGAAAGTACAATAAAAAAACAAAAAAGTAATTGGTAATGAAGATGTAGAGGAGGCTATAAATAATATTATTGAATACCACGAAAATGAAAAAGGAGATGAAGATGAATATGAGTTGTCTAATTATGAAAAAGAGAGCAAGTACATTAAAAGTATAATGACACAATTTAGTACTATATAAGTTTTGACGAGGCTGTTGGCAATGCATTGAGAGGTAGGTGTAATAGCCTTTATTCAAAATAATATATTCAACCTTAGGTTATAGGTTTAAATTTTAAAAATGCTACGTAATTTAAGGAAATAGTAATTAATACTTTATTGCAAAGAGTTTAGGATGCTAGCACTCTTGTTAATTTTATCTAAAAGAGTTGAGTATCATTATACTACTTTATAGATATTGTTAGAAGCTAGACGCGTGAACAACTCGTGGTTAACATATAAAAAAGGACTCAAAAAAATTTAGCAGAAATTTCAAATCATGTACGATTTTATATTTTATGATTCGTGTTTTTTAAGTTATTAATTATTATGATGACCTAATTAGAAATTGTAAAAATTTTATATTTTCGTTACGCCCATAATTTGATCACGGTTGGTTTTCCAATAAGGGTAAAGTGGTGGTTTTGAAGAAGAAACAAAAGAGATGAAGAAATTAGAAGTGGTGGAGATAGTTTATAGTTTATTGCCATATAGGACTAGATAAGTTTAAAGGTACACTATCAAAAGAGACAAGGTCAATCTAATTATTAAAGGTCATTTATGCTTTAGAAGATCTAAAATATATACTTTTACTCCTTAACATTACTTTTTCTCAAAATATTATTCTTTAATCTTTTAATTCCAATGTCTTATTCCTTTTTACTGAATTCCTGTTTGGTCAACTATATTTCAAAAAGTTGGTCTTTTCTAATATTTAATTTCCATTTCATTTCTTTATATTTCATTTCATTTCATTTATCCAACTTCGTATGATTAAGGCAAATAGAAGATGACTGTAAGGTGGGATTAGCATATGAAACATCAACAAAAGTTCATCAAATATTCAATATCCTAAACCTTGGTTGATTAGTCTACCATTTTAAATAATGTAAAGAGCCTTAACTGATTCCCCCATTCTAAAACATAAAAGTAAGGAGAAAATTTTTTGAAAATATGAGTGAGTTTCTGAGTATGGTGGAGTGGGAAAGGAATGGATGTACACAAAATTATCTAAAATTTAGGTATTATTTTTAATATTTAATTTTAAATGTCACTAACATATCACATTTCAATTACATGTTCAATAAATTTGATAAAATGATAATAATGTCAACATTATTGATTGTAAGATTAATAGTATATTATTTTTACAAAAAATACTTACTTTTCAAATTTTAGTTAATATTATAAAATTAACTAAATGTTAAAATTTTACAATTTATTTATCATTAATAGAAGTCCAAAATTGATTAATTAATGCCGTTTTTTTAAATTGGGTTTAATTAACATAACAAATTGATCATGACAGTTGATTAATAAAGTTTTTCAAAAATATAAAAAGTTAGCTAAAATTGGTTGGTGGAATCAAAAACGCGTGCACACACACACATATATGAAAAAAAGAAAAAAAAGGAACAAAGATGTTAATGATGTGTCTTTAATTTCACCAAGTGCTCCTTTAACGAAAAAGTGACATAGCCAAGTTAGGAATCTTTTCTGCCGCCTGTAAGCACTTGTCCTTGCCTGTACACCTTAACTGCCACCTGTTGCCTAAGCCCCTATCGACTACACGCTGGAACCACCTTCCTAACCATAGGCCTAACTAAAGACAAAATTTAGCTGAACCTACCCAACTTCCCTTCCTCCCTATTTATTCTAAACTTAGTTGATTTTGCTCCAATCACAACTAACCCTCGTCGCACAGAGCAACCATTACCAAAATCATCAGATAATAACCAAAACGAGAACCGAAACACACAAAAAGACCTTTACTATGAAACTTGGATACAGGTGGTAAGGGACCAAAATGTGCTCACAAAGCTACAATACTCTTCACCATCGAAGTCTAGTGAGGGTGAAGTGGTATTCCCACTAATAGAAGTATTAGGAGCTGGAGTTGCAAGATGGAACACAACGGTGTTTGTACTAGATGAAATTCAAACTTCTAACATGCTTATTTGGATGTGTATTCATGGAGTAACACTTGAATATTGGACCACAAAAGGGCTAAGTTATCTAGCTAGTTTTATAGGAAAACCTATTTGTCTAGACCAGGTGAAAGTAGAAATTAAAAGAATCAATTACGCAAGAGTGTGTGCTCTTATCAAGGCAATGAGATATCTTCCTTCAGAGATCCCAATAATGAGACTCAGTGAAGACATGAAATTAGTTGAGGATGTTGTAAAGGTATCATATGCCTAGAAGCCCGAAACACAAGTTAAAAAAGCTTGAAAGCCCACGAGGAGAACCTTCAAAACTGGAGAATATGAAGAATTAACTACTGGATTGTTTCAGGAAAGTGAGGAAAATGTATTTGGAGTGAAGGATATCGGAGAAAACATCAATAATATTTCAGCCTTGGACATAATGCATAATCAGGAAAAGGATAAGGAGAACAGGGAGAGTATTAAAGGAAAAGAGAAAGCATAATATATGGGGGACAACACATCTTGCGGTGTAGGCAACATTGAGGAAATGAGAATGGAGAACAATAAAGAAGATTTTGCAATGTCCAACAGAAAGTAAAATATCTTCTTCTGATATGGAAACATGATTATAACAGCATGGAATATTAGGGGACTTAACTCCCGTGCAAAATAGCTTGATATCCAGGAAATAATTTAGAATTTCAAGTTGGATATTTTTGGTCTCATGGAAATAAGGATTCGGAAGGATAAGGATTTGGTCTCCACATTTTGCCTACTAAGTTGGGGATGACAGATAACTTTGATGCCTACTATAATGGGAAAAATAAGGATAAGTTAGAAGTTGAGGAGGTTGAAAACAACGAACAATATATACATACAAAAGTGAGGTGTATAATGATGAGGAAGGAATGCATGGTGAATTTTGTCTATGGTTTCAATCACATGTTCCAAAGGAAAGAGCTATGGAAAAAACTAAGAGCTATAGCAACTAATCAAAACACCTGGTTATTGCTTGGTGACTTTAATATAATCCTAAATCATGAGGAGGCAGAGGGTAACATTACTAGCAGGAATTATAATGATGATTTTAAAAGCTGTGTAGACAACACTGAGGTTCATGATCTCCCCCAAGGTGGTGACTTTTTTACTTATACAAATACATAAAAGAAACATTGGTTGATAAGAAAAAGGTTGGATAAATCACAGTGAAAAATGGAATGGCTCCCAAAATACCTAAACTCCCATGGTTCATTCCCTAACTAAGATCTTCAGATCACACTTCAATTGTTGCCCATACAATAGATCAAAAAGGGGGGGTGGCGTTTGAGGAATCCTTATTTAGAGATTCAACAATTTCTTGGCAGATGTGCCTAGTTTTTAAGAGGCTGTTAAAAAAGGGAGTAATAAGGACGTTTGGGGCACTAAACAATACATTTGTGCTAGGAAGAAACTAGTGATTAAGGAGCAACTTAAATGCTTATTCAGAGAAAAAAAAGGAAACGTTAAGCAAGCATTGCTGAGGGCTAAACAAGATTTAGGAAGGATTCAAACTGAAATTTATAGAGATCTAATAGATTGAACACTCCAGGACTAAGAGAAGCAAACTTTGTCTAGGTATTACCAGTGTCTCTCCAATGAACATTTGATCATAAAACAAAGAGAGAGGTAATAGTGGTTGATTGATGGTGATAAAAATACAGTCTACTTTAACAAGAAGGTCATCTTTAGGAAGATATCTAATAGAACAATCTTTTTAAACAAAGATGGGAGGTACACTGATAACAAGACAGAAATCAAAGAAAAGGTGGAAAATTTCTTCAAAGATACATTAGGTACCTTTTCCAAGGCAAAATCCACATCACGCTTCATAAACTAGGCATTTCAAGGTCATCTCACATAAGGAGGAACTTAAATGCAAGAATGTGCTCTTTTATCAGAAAACATGGAGATCAATAAGAAAGATGGTGTATAAGGCAATAGAGGAATTTTTCAATAACTAGTAACTACTGTTGAAACTCAATAGAACTCTATTGTTCCTAATACCCAATGGGGAAAATCAAGAAAAAGTTAGTGATTTTCGGTCAATAGCGTGTTACAATTCATTATATAAAATAATAATGAAGATTCTCTCAAAGAGAATGAATTAGGTGCTTCCTAAAAACATAGGAATGCAACATGATGCATTCATTCTTGACAGGCTGATTTAAGATAATATATTATCAGTACAGGAGTTGTTGAGGAATTATTCAAGGAAAAAAGGGAAAAGGAACTGTACAATTAAGATAGATTTTTAAAAAGAATATGATTCCTTATATTAGAGTTTCATTCTCAATTACCTGAAAGTATACAATTTTCTTACAATCTTCATAAGATGAATAGAACAATGTATAGCCAGAGTCTCCTACAATGTGTTAATCAATGGAGAACCCTCCAACAGGATCAAGGGGGCTATAGAATTGAGATAAGGACACCCCATATCTCCTCTTCTTTTTTCCATAGAAATGGAGTTTTTGAATAGACTGCTGGTAAGGGTGAAAAGGAATTGTCCTTTTAAATTCCACTCAAAATTTAAGAAAAGTAGATTACTAAACCTCAACTTTGCAGATGACTTGTTTTCTATTCCCTAGGGCTGATCATCACTCCATAACTTTATTTGTTATAGCTCTAGGAATATTCACAAATGTATCAAGGATTAAAGTAAACAATGAGAAAAGTGGAATATACTTGTCTGCTAATGCACTATGGTATGCTCAGTGATTCTCTAATATTATAGGTATAGAGGTACTACAATTACTTTTACATACCTTGGAATGTAAAAGTGGAATATACTTGTCTGCTAATGCACTATGGTATGCTCAGTGAGAAAAGTGGAATATACTTGTCTGCTAATGTACTATGGTATGCTCAGTGATTCTCTAATATTATAGGTATAAAGGTACTACAATTACTTTTACATACCTTGGAATACCTGTAAACTCCATAAAGCACAAATATTAGAAGAAGAATTCAGAAATGGGGTACTAAATGCCTCTTAATGGCAGGCCATCTATAATTGATTGATTCTGTCCTCTCTTCAATCAATATTTACTGGGCCTCATATTTGGTATTACTAATCATGGTAATAAAAGGAATTAACAAGATCCTGAGTGGTTTCTTATGGCATGGGAGTAGGTAAGGCAGGACCAAAGCAAATATCAAGTGGATAGAGATTTGTAAAAATAGAAAACCAAGGGGATTAGGCCTCATACTGATTCAAGTAGTCAGTTGCACAATTTTAGCAAGAAAATTCTACAGGCTAATCAGAAAGGAGAATTTCTTATAGGTTAGCTAGGTATGGAGAGAATATTTGACCAAGGATAACTTCTAGAATATCAAAATTCCATAAAACTCCCTTAAGAAGATAATTAAGACAACGAAGTTGATTAAACCTCACATAAGACGTAGGGTGGGGAATGGGAAAGATACAAACTTCTGGTTTGACAAATGGTTGAAGATAGGAATCCTAAATTAACAATAATAACTTTATGGGTTAAAACAACATCTTCCAAGGGAATACACTATTGAATAAGGACTAAGAACCAAATAGATCATTTGAATGATGACTCTAGACATACCAGTAAAAACACTCTTACTTAACACCAATCTCTCAAATAAGAAAGATATGTTAATAGAGCTGAGGTCTCAAAATGGTTCATTCACTAATAAAATAGTGAGGAACATGTTCTGGGGTATGGAAGATAGAGTGAGCTAGTATGAACTAGTTTGGGCTCCCGAGGGTAGCCCTAACTCTTTGGATGGCCATTAAAGGATGCTGCCCATACAGGATAGATTCAACAGATATATGACAATCCTTAATAGGTGCTCACTATGTGAAAGAGACAATGAATCAATAAATCATATGCTATTCAGTTACTAGTACACAAATGTCATAGAGAAAGATATAGCAGTTAAATGTGGGGTTGAAGACCCACTAGATATATAGGAGGATGTTATAAGGTGGAGCATGCAATGGGTGAGAAAACAGAACATTATCAGAGCATGGATCTATAGAGTGGGGTTAGATTACCTAGTTAAGGGTATTTGGGAGGAAAGGAACTGAATAATCTTCTCTAAGAGGGTCATGCCCTGCACCTCACTTATGATAGCCATTAGCAATAACATTAGGATGCATATTGTAACATTTCTGGAAGACAGAGAACTGGATAATAAGATGAAACAAATGTGGAGAATAACTTGAATTGAGGTATTATAAAAGAATGATATAAGATTCACCTCATTTTAAGACCAACCAATCGAGTAATGTATCTTTATAAGATGGCGAGCTCTACAAGGAAAAATGACAGACCTAGCATACGAGGAATCAATTAGATAGAAAGAGGAAAACGCATGCAACCAAACTGAACAATGCTTACCTTTGTTAGTGCTATCCAATGGTGGAGTGATGGTATTCCTCAAGGACACCAGAACTCCCAAGCCTTAATTGGGTAAATTTTGGAAGCATCAACAGTAGAGGGTGATTTTCATACCCCTTTTTACAAAAAATCAACAAATTGGAAGTGAACAATGATGTCGTTTCTTATGTTCTTTGCTTATGCTAGTTTGGCAAGGAGAAAAGTTTTGTAACATTGTCATTTTCTAGTTTTTTTTGTAGAGATGGTAAATGCTTATATTATGTCTCTATTTTCAGAGTTAATGAAAATTTTAATTTTTGCAAAAAAAAAAGCATTTTTTTGGATAACATAGTCACGTACTTCTCAGGCGAAAATGTTAAGACTTCAAATATTTTTTCGTATATGATATGAGTGTGTGTCATTATATGCATCATGTTGGAAATTAGATATTATTTCAAAATTCTATCTTATTTCAACAAACCAACGTTTTATTTATTCTAAATTTAGTTTAAATTTATCAAAAAATGAGTGTTTAAAGTTGACTTAAATTTTATATTAACGTTATAAATCTATAGCTTATCATTTTAATGTTAGTGTTCAAATAATCAGATCTAGTGAAATATGTTTTATCTTTATTTTCCCGTTATTTTCTATTTATTCTTATGTATATAAATATATATGTTGTGTTATTTTAAATAGACAAGGTTTTATATCCTTTTCTTTAATGAAACATATCTACTGTTTTTGCTTCCTTTGTTGAATTCCGGATAGTCAACGTCAATATACACTCGAGAGTGACCATCAATGTATACTTGTGGGGCGGAATAAACTCTCTAAGGACTTTATTTTGTTTACGCGTCAAGCTCACACTATTCTATTTTTTAAAAATTTTTCTATAATGATTTACTTTTGTTTTCAAGAGTAGTTTACACTAATTAATCCAGAACTCTCTCAATGCCCTTAGAAATATAATCTGCCATCAAATTATAAACATTACACCTCCATGTTTTGCTTTGCTCGTTACGTATTTCACACTTTTATTTTACATGTTCATATAATCTATTGCTACTCTCTCTGTGAGCTGACTTCTGTTGCTGTTTCAACTCCTCAACGCCAGCTTCTTATCCAATAAATTTCATCTATTATCTTTTTACTTCTTTCATTCTGTCCACGTTGTTGCAATATTATTATTTGGTCTGTCATGATTTCTCATCGAACCAACACCTGATCAAAACCATGCAATCGAACATTATTCTCTGAACTATAACCAGGGGCTCATTTTACAAGGCTGTCGGTGGTGTTGTTTGAGTCAACCTCAAACGTTTCTGCTCTCAAGTGGGGGTGATAAAGGAGCAGTAAATTCACGATACAGAGGGGTGATAAAGGAGCAGTAAATTCACGATACAGAAGGGGAGCGTATCAGCACATGTTTCTCGATCAACTTGGTTTATAGAGTTCATTTGAAGTTTCTGGTTAGACGCATGGACATTACCAAGAATGGCAGAACAACAACTTTAGAAGCTATTCGAGCTGCTGGATGTTTAAATATAGGTGACATAGGTTCTAATCCAGACGTAACTGTCCCTTTGTAAGACCATTTCCTGATATCCGATGGCAATAATTTCAAAAGATGGTAGGAAAGGATTTTCTCAATTTTGGATGTGCATGGGCTATCATTTTCCTTGACAGAACTAAAACCTGCTTCCGAAATTTCAAATGGAAAAAAACTTAAGCATTGGATTCATGCCAATAAGTTATATCGACATAACTATAAATACCTAATCTAATAAATTGTTTGATGTTTATTGTCCTTACAAAGCTTCAAAGGAGATATGTGAATCAATGATTGTTAAGTACACGACTGAAGATGTGGAAAGGCAAAAGTTTGTAATTGACAAATTTTATCATTGGGAGGTGACAGACGATATGTTGGAAAATAAACGCAAAATCGAATTTAAACGCAGCGGAATAAATTTAAATTTTTTCCACAGAATTAACTTTAACAAAATTTAATCGAAAACATAAAACAAGAAATTAACAAAGTCATACTAACCTGTGTCAATTTTCTGTTGTAATTTTTCCTTTCGCTTTGAATCCGTCAATCCATGAGCCGTTCAATTGTCCAGCCTCTAATGATATTTACAGATCTTTTCAGAGAAAACTCAAATCTAATTTGAGAGGAAAAATGTAAGAAGTGCTAGCTTCAAAATTTCTAAGTTTTCCTTTTATATGAAAAATCATATTTTTCATGTCCTTAGATTTTATTAAAATTACAACTAAAGTCAAACTTTAGTCATAATTACAAATTAGTCCTTATAAGATCAAATATCACATATTAATCCTTAAGGTTTCTAAAACTTCTCAATTAAGTCCAACTTAATTCAAATTTTACTTTCTCCTTTATAGACCTTTTATATGTGACTAATTAGGTTCCTAATATATTGGTCATAATTATAAATTCTAATTCTAATTCATAATTAGAATTAGATAAATTAAAACTTCTTTTAATTTATCTTTAATTCCCTAATTAAATAATTTATAATTACAGATCATGATTGACGTTTAGCAACATGTCATGACCACCCAAATATTAGGAATGTCAAAGTGGTTTGACTTAACTTGTCTATGCATGGCTATGATGTATAAATTTATCCTTTCGTCATCTAATATACCAATTGGACTTAGAGTATGGAATTCGTGTCTACTCTAAATAATCTAATCTTGTTCGTTCATGCTAATTAGTAAATGATTTATAATTGCTATTTGGAAACAACTTTTCCTAATTTCAATTTACTTTAGCCACAGATTCCCAAAATCATTACTAATCAAGAACAACAGAACATTCTTCCTAATTACTTTAGGACAATAAATTCTTTATTGATTTACTCAACTATCTCCACATAGTTCATACTATATCCAATAACTACCGAATTGAACTACTCCAAGAGTAGAACATAAGTAGCATTAAAACATAGTAATTCCTACATGAGATAACTTTGATAATCTCAAGTCTAAGGATCAATTATACAACCATCATAATGAGATAATCCACAAACACACAAGTAATGTTCTATTCGAGATTCTCATAATCGGGTCAGTTCAGTGAACTTATTCTCTAATAAGCACCCACATGTTTATTTAAGTGTCTCCACACTTTAATCTATGAGATCAATTACTTTCTTCATAAGAAAGAAACAAACATGTGCTAGTCTAATCATTTCATCAATACCCCGTCTTGATGAAACTACGACTAGGAACATTAATAATAATATAACAAATACAATTCAAATCTCATAATTATAATCGCATTATAATTTCTAATTACATAACGATTACTCCATGCATTATATCTTTATGATTAATAATTAAATAATTAGCAAATACACAAAGATAAAGAATTCCTTTTGTTGAATAAAATATTGTCATACAAATAAATTTATAACCAACATAAATTGGCTGCAAGGGCATAAACCAACAATCTCCCACTTGCACTCAGTGAAAGGATTTGCAAGATTCTTTTCAGTAGGAACTCACTCTATCAGGATGTCCTTCCGTTTCACTACCAGATCAAGTGAAACTTTCTGAGTACATGCTTGGATCGCTAATGAGACCTTGGTTCCTTCGCTTGTGCAATAGCACCATTGTTGTCGCTGTGTAATACTATAGGATCAACAATGCTAGGAACCACTCTAAGTTCATTGATGAATTTCTTGATCCAAACTGCTTCCTTCTCTGCTTCCTTCTCTGCCTCGGAAACTACAATATACTCAGTTTCAGTTGTTGAATCTGTGATGGTTGGTTGTTTGGAACTCTTCCAACTAACCACACCACCACAAAGAGTAAAAATGCACTTGACTGTGATCTACTATTGTCTTGATCAGACTAGAAACTGGCATCCAAATAACCCTGAACTCTCAGCTCAGTTCCTCCATAGACTAGAAAAATATCTTTAGCTCTTCTCTACTTCAAGATGTTTTTCACAGCCGTCCAGTGACCTTCACCGGGATTACCTTAATATCTGGTTGTTATGCTTAAAGCATAATCAACATCTGGTCTTGTACATAGCATCACATACATGATCGATCTAATAGCTGAAGCATATGGAATACCATCCATTATATTTCTTTCTTCTTGTGTCTTAGGACATATGCTCTTAGACAGATAATTCCCATGCGATATAGGTAAGAATCTCCTCTTGGAATTCTCCATGCCAAACCTCTTTTTAACACTTTGTATATATACGTGGATTGTGACAAACCAATCAACCTTTTTGATCTATCTCTATAGATCTTTATAGCTAGTATATAAGCTGCTTTTCCCATATCCTTCATGTAAAAATTCTTGGATAACCATATCTTAACAGATTGGAGCATTGAAATGTCATTTCTAATAAGCAATATGTCATCCACATAAAGCACTAAGAAAATGATTGCACTCTCACTTACGTTCTTGTAAACACAAGGTTCATCCATATTTTTGATAAAATCAAACTCTTTGATTGTTTCATCAAAACGGATGTTCCAACTCCACGATGCTTGTTTCAGTCCATAAATGGACCTTTGCAACTTGCATACTTGATCAGGAAATTTTTTGGATTCAAAACCTTCAGGTTGTATCATATACACATCCTCTTGCAAATTCCCATTGAGAAATGCTATTTTGACATCCATTTGTCAAATTTCATAATCATGGTATGCAGCTATAGCCAATAAAATCCTTATGGACTTAAGCATTGCTACTGGCAAAAAACCAAACCAAACCAAACCAAACATACCCAAATTCCGGCCTAAACAGGGTATGGGGAGGGTAAGATGTACGTAGTCATGCCCGCATCTCCGATGGAGATACAGAGACTGTTTCCTGATAAACCCTGCTACTGGCAAAAAAGTTTCATCAAAATCAACTCCTTGTTTTTGTTTATAACCTTTTGCCACCAGTCTTGCTTTGTACGTATGTACATTTCCATCTATATCAGTTCTTCTCTTAAAAATCCACTTGCTCCCAATAGGTACTATACCTTCAGGTGCATTCACCAAAGTCCATACTTGGTTAGTGTACATGGATTCTATTTCGAATTTCATGGCTTCTTGCCATTTTAAAGAATCGATGTCTGACATTGCTTCCTTAAAATCAGTAGGTTCATCATTCATTAGCGAAGCATCATCATTTCCTTTTCAATATGTAGATATAATCTAACTGGAGGATGACCTACCCTTCCAGAGCCTCACGGACTAAGTGTTTCTTGAACTATTGGTTGTACATCTAATGTATCAACTTATGGTTCTTGTTCCATTTGAATGTGTGTTTGTGGTTCTAGAACTTCTCTAAGTTCCACATCACTCCCACTAATTTCTTTGAGAATAAATTCTCTTTCTAAGAATGTAGCATGTCTTGATACAAATACCTTTTGCTCAAGAGGATGATAAAATTGATATCCAAAATTTTCTTTTGGATACCCCACAAACATGCATTTATCTAATTTAGCTTCAAGATTATCAAACATTGCATGCTTCATATAGACATCACATCCCTAAATCTTCAAGTGTGAAAACCTTGGTCTTTTACTAGTCCATATCTCATATGGCGTTTTGTCAACCGATTTGGATGGAACTCTGTTTAATAGGTAAGCAGCAGTTTTAAGAGCATATCACCAAAATGAAATTGGAAGAACTGCATGACTCATCATAGAATGTACCATATCTAATAAAGTACAGTTTCTCCTTTTAGAAACTCCATTATGTTGTGGAGTTCCAGGTAGAGTCCATTGTGAAAGAATCCTGTTCTCTTTCAAGTAACCAAGAGACTCATGGTCCAAGTACTCGCCACCTCGATCAGATCTAAGTGTCTTAATACTCTTACCAGTTTGTTTCTCTACTTCAAGTC
>JAOQMS010048992.1:0-30845 GCA_027563885.1 Erythroxylum longipes | reverse complement strand
TTCATGTGCAAAAATCACATTTTCACAAATGCATGAGCTTGAGATGTGTTTTCCTAATTTCTCCGATTAATCTCTCACGTACCCGTTTTTATAATTCGACCCGTTCTCTGGAAACGGGATGTTACACCTTACATCCTTGGAAACTCAGCCAGGATCAATTATGAGTGGCTTGCTTCCACCCTTTTCATTTAATATCAGTTTTGTAGCCTATAAGTAGGCTACAAATTGCAAAATGATTAGAAAGACAATATTAATAAAATTATGAAAACTAATTAAGCTCAGTAATGTCCTTTTCACTAACAAACTGTTAATAAAATAGGGAATAACAAAACTCCCTGAATTTTCCTTCCAACAGTTTATCCTGTAAGAAGGTGAGTTGCTCTCTTTCTTCCTTAATCACCTTCGTCTCCTCTGCTTCTTCCACTTCGTGAATAGATAATTTTATATCTTCTTTAAACTTGACATCTGTTGTCATCTTTTTGTTCTTTAAAAGATTTGAACAAATCAATTATCCTGAATGAGCTACTATCCTTTGTATTCTTTAATACATCATTCATGTTGAATGTCACTTGGTCATCAGTAATCCGAAGGATAAGACTCTTTTCATGGACATCTACCAAAGATTTTTCGATGTTCAAGCATGGTATACCAAGATCTGGATTTCTTTTCTTCATCCTCGTTCTTGATTTCTTTGTCTTCTATAGGGTAGTTTCAATATATCTTCCATTGGCTCTTCATGTTCTTCCTTATTTCTAAATTCTATAGCCTCATATTGCTCTCGTTGATATAATTCCATATTGCTCAAAGAGTCTTCCACACTTCTCTTTCAAAATTCACTAGAAAGTTGTTTTACTTTAATCTCTAGGTTGTTAATCGAAGCAGCATGATTTTCTATTACTTGATCAAATTGCTCTTCCAGTCTCTTCTGGTTCTCTTCCATGTCTGTTAGCTTATCCATGATTTTGTCCAATTTGGAATCCTATGAATGGGACTCATCTTGCTGAACTTCAAATAGGTCTTGATGTTCCATGTAAGTACTTGCATTATTAGACCAATAGAAATTTGGGTGGTTCTGCCACCCCGAAGTGTACATATTCCAATAAGGATCGTTACTTCCCTAACCATACTGTGCCTTACTGTAGTTCGCAAAAGTTGCTTGCTCCCTATAATACCTATCTTCTGTTATTGTTCTTTCCATTTCTTCTTGGCATCTAGCTCTTCAGATGTCTCATTTCACATTCTAAGATGTCTTGATGTGTCTCTACTTTATGCCCTAAACATCTTTCTCTATTATATTTTTTATTATTTAAAATAAAAGATAGTGAAAAAGCCTTAGATAAAGAACTAAATAAATAGCCTCCCTAGCAACGGCACCAAAAACTTGATTATGGTTCTCCGATGTGTATCAGTTTTAATTAATAACCTCGATAATCTGCAACCATACCGGTCGTTCACATAATACCTAAGGTGTTGATCCCACGAGGAGGGATACTCTAATCCTAAAATCTAAGGCCAAAATAATTTGTAGTAATTCAAAATGTAACAAAAATAAGTCAAGAATTTAATTCAATCACGCGACTCAATTCCAAGAATCAATTATGAAAATATTAATAAAGTAGCTGTTGCAACACAAACTCAAGAATCAAGCTAAAGGAACTATCAATTAAGAGAAAGGGGAATTTTTACCTATCTTTAACAGTAACCTAATCGATTATCAATTATCGAATTGTTGATCCTAGACGATCTTAGGGTTGATTACTGTCTCTAGAGTGATAAACATAACCTTAAATTATAAACCCTAATCAGATTATGAAAAATTGCAATTTATCAATTAACAATCTATCCAAAACCATAATTAGATCTGAAGTTGTCCAATAAACTATCGGGAACCTATGCAAGATCTCTCTTCACACAATTACTGATTTTATTAATTTCTCGTTCTTATTAAATCACTCAACTCTCGTTGGTACAATTTAATTTTTTTCGTTCCATTCACCCTTTAAGTCTATTACTAAATTATGCAATCTCAGAAATAAATCACAATGAATCCAAATAACACAGAAAATCAGATTTTTATTAAATCAAAGATAAAAATAACCCGAAGGTGAGTTTAGACATCCTCAACATTCACACAATCCTATAATCAATGGTTATTCCAATTTTATACATTAATTAAATTGGAAATACACCGGGAACAAGATCTAAATGGACGATAAAGGCAGCAACATTAGGAAACCTCCAATTCTAAGAAGTACTTTTCGTTGATTTCTTCTCCACATCTCTCTTTCTCAATCTCTCGATGAACTCTCTCTAAGGTTTCTGAATGGTGGATAATGCAAAAGCTTCTTCATCCAAAAAATCCCTTGAGACTTGAATTTTATGAATGTCTGCGCATATGCTCAATGCAGACCATAATAGTGGCCTTGCAAGCCCTGATTGTAGGCCACATCTGAGCATTCTGTCACTATCGTGGCATATGGGCCACGATCGTTGGTCGTGTCCTGTGCTTCTGTCATGATCGTGGCCTATTGTACCACGATTATGGGTCATTGTTTCAGCCCTAGGGTCTCTGAAACTTCTCTATTCTTCGATGTTGACCTTAAAACACTAACAAACACATTAAGGTATCTCAAAGACATAATAATTAAGCTCAAAGACTTGACTAATCCATACAAAACTTGTAAACACAATTAATTAACAAATTAACACAATTATAACCTAAACACATACTAACCAATTAAGTTAACACTTGAATATATATCAAACTAAGCCCTAAAACATGATGCAATTCAGACTTATTAATAAGTGTAAATTGCATCATATTTTAAGGTATAGTTTCACATGTTTTAAACCATTAATTTGATCATTTAGCTTGTTAGTTATTTATGTTGTTAGGTTGTTAATTATTTGTTTTTTAAGTGGTTTATGGGTTAGTACAAGCTTTTGAGCTTAAATATTATGTTTTTGAGGTACCTTGATGAGTTTGCTAGTGTTTTATGGTTTGCTAGTGTTTTATGGTCAATATGGAAGAACAGAGGAGTTTCAGATGACATTTAAGGCCTATTTTAGGTAGATGCGCAGTTTCTTATGAACTTTATATTTCGAGGACTTTTTGGACCTTTTAGATCCCAAAAAGACCCTAGAGTTACCTAAAATATAAAAGACTATTTAAAGAACATTAAGAGGAGCACAAAGGATCTTTTTGCATCAGTCATACTTGAAACCCTAAAGATAGAATACTAAGAGAGAGAGAGAGAAGAAGAAGAAATAGAAAGAAGAGGAAGACGAAGCTGACTCGATGTGCTTCTCAAATCAAGAGGTTTCCTGACGTCGCTACATTTTGTCATCTTTTCTAGGTCATTATTTCCTTTTTGTTTCAATTTTATTTTTGTATAGAATTGAGATGGATAGTATGATGATAGGATTTGGAATATTGGTGATGTTCTAAACTCTCATTCGAGATTTTATTTTGATTTAACAATAATTTAATCAATTTGTTTATTAGATGAATATCGTGATTTGATTGCGTTCTTGCATAATTCGGTAATAAAATAAAAGGGTAAACTGAATAACAAAACGACTAAAAATGATTAAATTGGATTAATGAGAGTTAGGTGATTTAACAAAATCTATGACAAAACATATTGATACTTATGCAGAGAGAGATCCCGTGTGATGTTATGATAGTTTATTAGAGTGCTTCAGATCTAATTAGGGTTTTGGATAATTTGTGAATTGAGAGATTGCAAATTTCATAATCTGATTAGTGTTTATAATTTATGATTTAATAGTTATAACTTTAGAAAGAGTAATCAGCCCTAGGATAGTCTAGAATTGACACTCCATTGACACATAATCAGCTAGGTTAGCGTTAACAATAAGTAAAATCCCTCTTCTCATAAATTGGTAAATTCCTTAGGTCAGTTTCTATTTTTATTGCATATTGCTCACTTGTTAATACTTTTGTTTTTAATTTTTGATTTAATTGGTTGAACTCAATTCTCGTAGTTAATTTCTGTTGCATCTTTTATTTTTAGTTTTATAGTTTTTCTGGACTTAGATTTTAGGATTAGATTACTCTACTTCCTCGTGGGATCGACATCTTTAATACTACACTATAAACTGTGCGCCTGTGGAATACAGGGGGTTTATAAGATTAAAACTTACCTCGATCAACCATACCTAGTACGAAAAGCAATTTTGGGACCATTTTCTCCTCTCATCCTCAATTGATGACAACCAGGCCTAAAATCAATCTTAGAGAAACATCTAGCCCCTTAAATTTGATCAAAAAAATCATTGGTTCTTGGAAGTGGATACTTATTCTCAATCATCACTTTATTCAATTCTTAGTAATTGATATAGAGTCGGAGGCTACCATACTTCTTCTTTACAAATAATACTGGTACACCCCACAGAGAAATAATAAGTTTGATCCCCTACCTAACAATTCATGTAATTGCTCCTTAAGCTCTTTTAACTTTGCAGGCCATCCTATAAGGTGGAATTAAGATGGGAGTTGTTCCCAACACTACATCAATGCAAAACTCATTCTCTCTCTAGTGGCAAACTCGACAACTATTCAACAAACATGTTATGAAATTCATATACAATTAGGACATCATCAACTGATCCTCTATCTGCTAAAGTATCCCTTACTGGGGTAATACCTTTGAAAAAACTCGTTGAAGCATCTTTTTAGCAGTAATGGAAGATATAAGGATTTAAGGATCTTCCCTTTTATCACCTCTAAACCAGAATCTAACTTCATCAGGAATCCTAAAAATCACTAACTTCTCCCAAAAATTGAATGTAGCAAAGTGTTGTGATAACCAACCTATACCCAAAATCATATTAAAATCCATCGCTTTTAACAATATTAAATTAGCTAATAATTTTCTATACTCGATCAACACTAGATAAGAAGGAAAAGTAATATTGATGTTTAGGGATTCACCGAGATGGTGGCTACTAATAAAAAAGTTACTAATCTGGTTGCTTGCTAACGAATCATCGACACAAACACAAGAGATATAGATGAATGGGTAGCACTTGGGTCAAATAAAACTCTAGCATCAACATGACAAACCGATATAGTAGCTACTACAACTACATTAGTGGTCTGAGCATCTTATAAGGTAAGGATGAACACCCAAGCCTATCCTCCTCCTAACTACTGAGAGGTCGATGCTTGCCTAAAACATCTAGCACTAGACCTACTCCTAGGCTTGAATCTACCCCCAAACTTACCTCATAATCCGCAGCCCTGTAATCTAAGGTTCACTCCAGTACTACACCTTATGTTGAGGATGAACTTTATATACCAGATACATCACTCTAGCAGAGCAAACTTGAGAAAACTACCTTTAAAACCCATAATTAGTGTACTGTTTAGCAAAATGCTTAATCTAAACTTATCGAAAGCAAGCATTCGGAGGACTATAACAAGTTCCCTAATACACTTTATCACAACTTTATCAAGCAGTGTTTTTAGAGTGAGAACTTCTATATCTAGAGCTTTTCCCACTATGACTACTACCCACTCTAGGTCCAAATCTAACTGATCTCAACCATGTATATTGTTTTTATACCTACATAGATCATGACCTCGTCGAGATTGTCCATATTACTCTCCACTTACACCTATTTGTAGCACCAGTGATAGCAAACTATAGCTTCCAACTCCAATAACACTAATCTAGTAAGGATTAAGAATTGTACCTTACATCATGTGTCACGTCTCCATCTCTCTAGCCTCATCAATGACACCCTCTAAAGTTTGAACATCTGAATGAAATCTTATATATGCGAGACCCAAATCGGTAATGTAAAGTCCCATTATCAATCTTTGATCAGTCATACCCTCTTCTTACCTCATCAGATGATAAAAACTCATTAGTATACTCCTTAACTGACCTATCACCTCTCCTAAGGTGTAACAATTGCTAACTATAAAATCTCTCTATGGTGGTGAACAAAATAGTCTCATGAATCTCTATTTAAACTCCTCCCAAGGTAAGGTACTTATAATTAGTTGAATAACCTGGATAAACCCATCCAATGTAGCCACCTGAACTGATAACTCAATAATGAGAATCCTAACTGAATCTGTATATGCTATTCTGGTCCAAGACTTGATACCATTGAGAAAGTCCATGGCATCCCTTGTACCATCAAAAGTAATCATACCAATTTTGGTGTAGTGTAAGATAGCTTCTGCATTTGTCATATCCTAGCCCCTATTTTGAGTTAACTACTGCATTAAAGGGCTAATATGATTTAAAATAGCTATAGTATTTTCTCATACTACAATACCATCTGTTAGAGTAGCAACGTTTACACCCTGCATTGCTAGCTCACCTTGAGCTTGAAACTCTGGCTGATGCGGAGTGGCTCTAGTCTACCTGTGTATCTTGCTAGCTTAGGTGGAGATGGAGCCATGACCTCTTCAAAAATCCATTCTCTATCAATTCCTTATGATTAAAGAATAAGGAAAGGCTTTAGATACAATAAAATTTGTAACAGTACTATAAAATGATGGAAGTAAAGGCAACAATTTAAGGTAAACATAATCCTAATGTCGCAACAACTCAAAGAGAAATTTTAATGAATTATTATCAACCCAGTAACTCAAATTTAAACCTAAGGCTCTGATACTAACTTGTCACGACCCCAACCTTGGATTGTGACCGATTATAAAGGAGTAGTAAACTCAAGGTTTATTGGACCCTTAGAAAGCCTAAAACGTCATCAAATCCCTATTTATATAATAAAGATAAGATTTCAAAATGATCAAACTCATACTTATATCATCAAACAGCCCTAACAATATCTAATCTACAATGTGCCACAAAATTAAGGTAATTAATACATGGAAAATCTAACCCGTACAAGACTACTGTAATTTTATACTATAAGGTCACCAACAAATATACATTGAATCATTGGAGAAGAAGAAGACTAGTGAAGTACTATGTTATAAGAGATTTGAAAAGAAGATCCTGAAAAATGGTTGAGGGGAATTAGACCTCATTGAATGAATTAATACTATTGTTATGTTATGCATTCTTAAGGATTTTAAATGATATATATATATATATATATATATGTATATATATAGATATATATGTATATATATAGATATATATGTATATATATAGATATATATGTATATATATAGATATATATATATCTCATATCCATAAATGCAAACACACAATACAATAATTTTTTTCATAAACATGTATGCATTTGCTATATCAATGACATCTCACATAATTATCAAAATAACAAACTAACATAAAAAATTAATTATTCAAACAATCAATCTCAAGAATTAAATTCAGAAATATAAACAAGATAGTAAATTGCATAATCCAATCAAAAATCTACCTAGGAACTACCAATTGAGAGAAAAAGGGCTTTAATCTAACTTTAATGAAAATCTAATTGATTATGAAATTATTGAATTACCGTGTCTAGACAGTCTTAGGGTGGATTACTCTCTCGAGTTATAATCTTTAACCCTAATTAATAATCCCTAATTAGATTATGGAATTGTAATCTCTTAACTCACAATTTACCCAAAACGTAATTTAGTTATGAAATTATCTAATAACCTACCGAAACCAATTTACAATCTCTCACTACATAGATTTAATGGTTTGATTCAATTCTTAATCTGTCAAACTACCTAACTCTCATTAGCCCAATTTGATGATTTTCACTTGGTTCACCCTCTCAGTTTGTTACCAAATTATTAAGAACAGAAATTGAATCACGAATAACTCAATAAAATCGCAATAAATAAAATTTCATTAATATCAAATACAAATCTCAAAGGTGAGTTTAGACAATATCCTCAGCATTAAACAATCTATCATCTATGGATATCTTAAATTCTATACAATTGTAAGAATGAAATAAACAAGAAATAGTCAAAATGGATGATAATGGAGGTAGCGATGGTAGGAAACCACCTATTTCGGGAAGTCTTCGTGTCAAGTTTCTTCTCCATGTCTGTCTTCTGTCATCTTCTTTGTCAAATCTCTCGATAAACTCTTTAGGGTTTTGGAATTTCACTGATGAAAAAAGCTCCTTTCTCTGTTCTTTGATGTTCTATTTATACCTTGGAAGCCTTAGGGTTCATTCGGGGTCGAAATGGTCTAAAAAGTCGTATAAAACTTGACGTTTTTAGCTATTTTCGTGTCTGCCCGATGTAGGCCACAATTACGGCCCTGCTTTTTACAATCGTGGCCAGTGTTTATCCCTTTCTTTCATGATCATGCTTAAAGTGTCA
This sequence comes from Erythroxylum longipes, assembly GCA_027563885.1. Taxonomy (NCBI): domain Eukaryota; kingdom Viridiplantae; phylum Streptophyta; class Magnoliopsida; order Malpighiales; family Erythroxylaceae; genus Erythroxylum; species Erythroxylum longipes. The sequence goes on along the minus strand of JAOQMS010048992.1, from coordinate 22,546 downwards.
CATCATGGTCTGGTTCTCACCTCTCTGTCACGATCATGACCAAAGTGTCACTATCATGGCCTGGATCCTTGTGGCTCACATTTTTCTGTCACGATCGTGGCCTATTATGCCACGATCATGGGTCTTGGTTTTGGCCCGAAACTTTCCGAAACTTCTCTGTTCTTCATTGTTGACCCTAAAACACTAACAAACACATCAAGATACTTCAAAAACATAACATTTAGGCTCAAAGACTCATACTAATCCATAAAAACACTTCAACAGATAAACTAACACAATTGGAACCTAAACACACACTAAACACTCAACTTAACACTAAATACCTAATAAATTGAGCCCTAAAACATAATGCAAATCACAACTATCAACATCTCCACACTTAAACATTTTCTTCTCCTTAAGCAAACAAAACAACAAACATATACCAAGCACACAACACACAACACACAATGCAATAATGAGGTAATGGCTTCAACTTCATGAAATAAATTTAATCTTAAACACAATCATACAAGTTATATCTAATCATTAACATGCAAAATCTGTATCTACAGGTTTTTGAATTAAATATACAAATCAATTGAGATCTGTGTTAATTTATTTACCCTTTTCAATTGCACACACACATTAATAATTCTTTGGTCCTTCAGACTCTGTAACTGTTCCTAAGTATATTTTCATAAAAAGTTAAGCTTATTACAAGTTCAGTAGGTTTTATTATGAACACAACTTTTTTTCATTTATTTATTTAAGCTGGGACTTATTCTTTTACTCGGACACAAACATTGGTGATGATTGTCGATCCAGTTACTTGACTAAGACACTTTTATTAATCAGTTTGGCTAAAACGTCACTATGGCTTTTATCTGGTTACTTAGCTATATCACATTTTCAACTGGGTACAAGCTATATTTATAGCCCGAAAGCCAGCAAAATAGTGATTTATTTAACAAAAAATACAATTTTTTTATTTTTTACCTACCTTGTTGTTTTAGCTACTCATTTCCATGAAAAATACTAGTTAAGCTACTTAAGTTGAGAGGCCTCAAATTATGAATGAATGTGAAAATCTCAAGGGTGCTAAATTTATACTAAATCCTAATTAAGCTATATATTTATCCAAAGACTCCTAATTCACCAATTTTGCGAGCTAATGATTATACACAACCTAATAGACTTTGTTCAAAATTAAATAAACTTCACTCCATTTAAGCCATTGACATATTCAAATAGTTCACAAAATGTAACCAAATAACTATCATACAATATGGAAAATCACATTCAAAAGCAAAACCCATAATCCCTCCCCATACTTGAGTAACACATTGTCCTCAAAGTGAGACAGAAGCAACCAGCGCATAAAAGAAAAGACATAAATTAAAGTGAACAAAAAATAAAATAGAAATAAATATAAAAAGTAGAACTGAAGGTTAATTTTAAAAAGCAAAATAAATGGGTTTGACACAAATCCTATGGAAATGGAGGTGGTGATGGTGTCAGAGGTAGTAATTAAACGCCCTGAGACTCAAAATATCTGTGGATTTGATGAATATCCTGACTCTAACGTCTTTGTGCCTGGGCTATCTCCTTCATCATTCTGGTGTTCTCCGCAAGTATCTTATTAGTTTCAGAGATTGCATCCAAAACTTCCTTCCAGCCATGTTCCTCCTCTTCCTCAGACTCTTCATTAGTAGAGCCCTCCTCTGCTTGCTGAAGCAGTGCTGAGCTTGAGCTCACCTGACTGGCCTAATTCTAATATGTGTCTTCTGGCTGATATCTCTAAGTTCTTTGTTGTGGGACTTAAGTATTTTACCCTGCCATAAGTGGTGATGGTTTAGGAATTCTAGGAGATGAATAGTTAATCCACTCCGGTCCATGCCAAAATATTCCGCAATGGCAAACACTATATACTCCATTCCTAGACTGTTGCTCCTCTTGCACAGAGTCAGAACAAATGCATTTAGCACATGTTTGGATGTACAGAATGGAATACTGTGGTCCATGCACCACAACATAAAAAGTTCCTTTGTGGAACACTTTTTAGTTTCTATTTTGTCAAAACAAGCTGAGACGTAAATTTATACAACAATAAGTATTCGTGGGACCTTATAATGATGTTATGAGCATTCTTGGCATAAAATTGCTCAGTTTTAGTATGCTCATTCTAGTATTGAGAGGGATGAAAATCCTCATGATGATTGATAATGGAGGATTCGGGGAATCCATACATATCGCACATGATTTCTACATTTAATTCATAAGTTCTTTCTCCCAACCTAAACCACAATTCCTTGGGGTTCCTAGCGTCATAAGTCAATGAAGTGAAAATTTCCAATGTGAGCTTATGATAAACAGGAAATTGGAACCGTATAAATTGGGCCTACTAGATTCTCTTAACTAGGTTTTCTATCCTCTCACGCAACTCTAGCCTATTGAGTGCTTCAAAATCAAAGTAATTGGAAATTATAATTTTATATCATTAAGAGATTCGAAACGAATACCTTCCTCCTCTGTGTAGATCGAGAAAGGCACACCAAAGTTTACTGCTTGGTTTCTTCTCCCACGTCCCACAACTTGATGTCGTCCATATGGCTTCTGTCGGGTTGATTGTTTAATGCGCAACATAATTGGGTAGAATTTGGAGGTTGAGAGCATTTGTAGGCTTGAAGTCTATAGAGATAAAGTGAAAATGAAAGTGAATGTAAAAGTGAAGCTATAACTGAATATATAGGTGGTTAAAAGGGTAAAATGGTAAAAATTTCTTAAAGAAATGCGTGCTTCCGCTTTATTGCCCAGTTGCAGGCCACGATCATGGCCCACCTGTGGATTTCCCACACCTCTTGTTTTTTCTTTGTACGTTCTTTCCCAAATCTTTTCAGTTTCACTTCTTAATACTTTTATGGCCCCTTTTCATCTCTCTTTTCTTACTTAATGATTCCTCCACTTTATTCTGAAATCTGATTTCATCTTGATTTTATTCAAAACAAAAATAATTCTAAATACGGAATTTAAACATTCTAAAAAAATTTAAAGAAATTAATTTTTCATGGTTTGTCTCCCATGTAGCGCTTCTTTTAACGTCGGTAGCTCAATGTGATCGCAAGGTTACACACGCTAATTTTTACTATTTATAACCTTGGTGAATTCCCCAAGCGCACGGGTCATTCACATAGTACCTAAGGTGTCGATCCCATGAGGAAAGTAAACTAGTCCTAAATTTAAGGTCAGCTACGTTTGTAATAAACCTAAATAAAGAATTACAGCAGAAAATAAATCAATCAACAACTAAATATGAGAATTTAAAGTGCCAAGGAGTAATAAAAATAGCAATCACATAACTTAACCCGAAATTAACCTAGAAATCACCAAGTGAGAGAAAGGGGATTTTAATTGGAAACTAAAGAAAATCTAACCAATTATGCAATTATTGAATTAACGGGTGTAGATAGTCCAAGGGTGAATTACTCTCTCTTGAGTTATAATTCTTAACTCTAATTGATAATCTCTAATTCAAATTATGGAAATTGCAATCTCTTGATTCACAATTGGCCCAAAACCTAAATTAGATCTAAAATTGTCTATTAACCTACCGAGAATCTATGCTCGATCTCTTGTTACACGACTCTACGGTTTGATTCAATTCTCTACCTATCAATTCACCTAACTCTTGTTAGCCCAAATTGATGATTTTTACCCGACTCACCCTCTTAGTTGGTTGCCAAATTATTAAGAATAGAATTGAAATCACAATCAAATCAATAAAAACATAATCGAATAAACTTTATTAATCTCAAGAGTTAAAATCTGAAGGTGAGTATAAACATAACTCAACAATAAACGCAACTATTCTCAACACATATTTCAATTCTATACATAAATAAAACTGAAATAAATGGAAAATACTGTCAAGAATGGAATTTCAGAAACTGTGATAGGGGGACATCACCTGTTCTGGGAAGTACGTCATATTTAGCTCGTCTCCGTGTCTCTGTTTTTCGTCTCCTTCTTCAATCTCTTGATCTCTCTCTAGTTTTTTCTTGGAATTGGTGGAATGAAACTCTCTTACACAACTCTCTAGGCTCTCTAAAAGATTCGTGGTGGCTATCACATCTGTTTTATTTATTCTGTGCAAGCCCTAGGTCAAATTCGAGGTCGAAACGGTCCAAAAAATCTTACAAAACTTGAGTTTTTGTATCAGCTCAATGCAGGGCACGATCGTGGCCCTACCTACCATGATCGCGGCTAATGCTTTAATCTTTCTGCCACTATCGTGGCCTGACGTGCATGATCATGGCCTAACTAAACGCTCTCTGTGCCTGGCTGCTGTTGGCTCTTCCTTCTCTGTCATGATCATGGCTTATGTATTTGGCCCCAAACTCCTCGAATCTTCACCGCTCTTCCCTGTTTACCTTGCAACACTAACACACACATCAAGGTACCCTAAAAAAATATAACAATTAAGCTTAAAGATTCAAACTAACCCATAAAAGCACTTAAACACACAAACTAACATAATTAACACAAAAACACACACTCAACACTCAAATTCATACTAATTACATAATAGATTACACCCTAAAACACAATGCAATTAACAACTATCAACATCCCCACACTTAAACGTTTGCTTATAATTAAGCAAACAAAATATCAAACGCATAACAACACAGACACACAATGGAATAATGCAACAACGACTCTAATCTTCAGGAAATAAACTTAATCTTAGACACAACCATTCGAATTATGGAAAATCGTTAACAAAAAAAATAAGTCTCTAATGGATTTGAACTAAATATAAAACTTAATTGAAACCTAAGTGTTAACTTATTTACCCTTTTCAATTATGCACACACATTAATAAATTTTCAATTCCTCAAACTCTATAACTATTCCTAAGTATATTTCCATGAAAATTCAAGCTTATTACAAGTCCGGTAGGTTTTTATTTAAAACACATTTTTCAATAATTTATTCAAATCGGGGCTTAGTCTTTTGCTCGGAGGCAAACATTGGTGATGAATGTCTCGATTACTTGAGTAGGTCATTTATTAATAGTTTGGTTGAAACATCATTATAGCCTTTTTACACGAAGGCACACATTTGTAATGCGTGTCGATCTAGTTACTTAGCCATTATCACATTTTCAACTGGCTACTAACTCTATTTATAACCCGAAGCTCAGCAGAATAATGATTTATTTAACAATCATTTTTTTTCAAATTTACTGCCTACCTTGTTGCTTTTAGCTATTCATGTCTATGAAAAATACTAGTAAAGCTACTTAAGTTGAAAAGCCTAAAATTATGAATGGATGTGACAACCTAGAGGGCGTTAAATTTACGCTAAGTCCTAATTAGGCTGTATATTTATCCAAAGGCCCTATAATTCACTAATTTTGTAGGTTAATGATTATTCAAAACCTAATAGACTATGTCTGAAATTAAATGAATTTCACTCAATCTAAGCCATTGACACGTTCACAAACTTCACACAATGTAACCTAATACTATCATACATTATGTAAAATCACATTCAAAAGTAAAAACACAAAATCCCTCCCTACAGTTGACCAACACATTGTCCTCAATGTGAGAAGGAAACACACAGAACACATAAATGAAAAGTGAAGACAAAAATTAAAGTAACAAAGAATAGATAAAATTAACAATAAAAATAAAAAATAAACATTAAAAAAATGAAAATAAAAATAACAAAAACAAAATATAATGGAAGAAAATTTGGTTATACATGGACCTAAGGAGATGTAGGTGGTGATGGTGTCGGAGGTGGCAATTGAACGCCCTGAGACTCAAAATATTGATGGATTTTTTTAATATCTCGACTTTAGGGTCGTTGTGTATGCATCATCTTCGTAAGTGTTTTGGTGGTTTCAGATATTACATCCAAAACCTTCTTCCAGGCTTGCACTTTCTCTTCCTATTCTTCTGATTATTCACTAGTAGATTCCTCCCGTGCCTATAAAGGTGGCGCTGAGCTTGAACTCACCTGACCTGCCCTGATCTGTATATGTGTCTTCTCGTTAATCTCCCGCAGACTCATGTTTGTGGAATGGATTATCTCTACCCGAAATAGGTGATGGTGGTTGAGGAAGTTAGGAAGGTGAACTGTCAACCCCCTTCGTTCCACACCAAAATGTTCTGCAATGGTAGACACTACGTATCCCATTCCAAGATGGTTGCTCCGATTGCGTGAAGTCGCAGCAATGGCATTCAGCACATGCGTGGAAGTGCAGACTTTTCATACTATGGTCTATGAAACACAGTATGAAAAGTTCCTTGGTGGAACAATTGTTGGTTTCTGACTTGTCAAAAACTAGCCGAAACATAAATTTGTGCAGCAGAAAGTATTCATGGGACCGGATAATGCTGTTGTGCGCATTTTTCGCATGGAATCGCTCAATTCTAGTCAGCTCATGCCAGAATTGGGAGAAACAGAAATCGTCATGTTGATCAACGATGGTGAATTTAGGGAATCAACACATCTCACACATTAGTTCGACATTCAGGTCATATGCTCAGCCTCCCAATCTAAACCACAATTCTTTCGTGTTTTTAGAGTCAAAGGTCAAAGATGTGAAAAATTTTAGTGAAAGCTCTTTATAAACAAGGAACTGGAACCGTATAAACTGGCCCTATTAGATTCTCTGGGCTAGGTTCTCTACCCACTCTCGAAGTTTTATCCTATCTAATATGCCAACATCGAAGTACCTAGGAGCTGCAATTTGCCTTGAACGAAGGGACCGAAAATGAATACCTTCCTCCTCAGTATAGATGGGGAATGGTGCACTGAAGTTCACTGCTCAGTTCCATCGCCTATGGGGAATGGTGCTCTGAAGTTCGCTGCTCAGTTCCATCGCCCCTGGCCTGTAACTTGTTGTCTTCCATATGGCTCCCATCAGGCCGATTGCTTAATGCATGGTATGATTAAGGTAGAATGTGGAAGCATTTCAGAAGGTTAAAATTTTTAGTGAGAGATGAGAGTGTTTGGAATCTGGAATTTTAGAGAGATAAAATGAAATTGAAAGTGGAAGTGGAAGTGAAGTAAGAATTGAATATATAGATGGTGAAAAGGGTAAAATGGAAAAAATGTATTTAAAATTTTGCGTCCTTCCTTATTTCTGCATAGTCGCAGGCCACGATCGTGGCATGCGGCGTATCACCAATAGCATGCTCAATTGCAGGCCGCGATCGTGGTCAGCACTGTACCCTAACACCAAAGTCCTTCTTTTGCTCTTTTTTCTAATTTTTTCTCTTTTACTTCGTAATTCTTTTTCACTTCTCTTAATATTCTTGCGTAATTTTCCCCATGATTTCGAAATCCTATTCCTCTTTTCGCTTTTATTCAACAAAAACAAAAATAAACTTAACTACGAAATTCAATTAATCTAGCAAAATTCAACATAAAACTAATTTTTCTGTGGGTTATGCTCAAGACGGTTGAAACAAATGATTCGATGGTAGCATCGCCATTAATCTCAGAGTCTAAACATTCGTTACCATATTGCAACTACCACCGTCCTTGCAATTTTCTTTGCCTCGCCTTCTCTTTCATGAGCACTTCTTTTGGAAAGCATTTGTAGGATCCTTGATGTCCTCCCATTGGCCTCGAGGCTGGGTTTCCTTACAATCCACTGGAGTTGAAGGAGCTTTGTATTCTCTAATGATCACCTTGAAGGTTATATGCTCCTTCCCTAGTTGCAGAGTTAGCTCGCCCCCATTAACATCAATAATTGAGCACGCAGTGGCTAAGAATGGTGTTCCAAGAATTATTGGGGTGTCCTCATCTTCACTAATGTCCAGAACATAGAAGTCCATAGGGAAGGTAAATTGACCAACCTTTACGGGCACATCTTCTATGATCCCCATCGGTCTATGCAAAGTTTTATCAACTGTCTTAACTAAAACCTTAGTGGCCATTAACTCTCTTAACCTTAATTTTAGACTGAAAGTATAGGGCATCATATTTATGCTTGCGCCTAAGTCTGTGAATGCCTTGTTTATAATAATGTTGTTGATACTAAGGGGATGAAAAAGTCCCCTGGGTCATCTTTCTTCTTAGCTATATCAGGGTTTGCTTCCAGCGGTTGCTCCTCAACCTTCTTTTTGACAGATGCCTGTAATTTGAGCTTCAAATATATTCGGTCTGTCACTTCCTCAATCTTGTTATGTTCAATTTACCCTAAATTTTTTGTTTCCCTTTTTGCATATAACTCTCGCTGCTGAGTAATAGGGAACGAAAATACCCGTCGAGTTACTTGAATTGACTCTATCGCAGGCTCACATGGAAGGTATTCTTTACCTTCTACTTTATCCCCTACCTTTTGCTGCACTTATATGGTTTCTCCATCCTGAGTTTGAGTTATGACCATAATGTATTCCTTTAGATTGGACTCGGTGTTGCTTAAAAGAGTTCTAGCATTCAAAGTCAACATTGCTTACGCTAACTAGACCATTTGGACTTCTAAATTATGTATAGACGAGGCATGATTCTTCGTAACTTGCTCAAATTTACTTTTAAGCCTCCTATGTGCCTCCTCCATACCTCCTATCTTGTCCAAAATCTTATCCAACTTCGAATCCATTAAGCTTGCTTTATCATTTCGGAAGCTCAATTGCCCCCGAGGCCTAAACTGTCCTCTATTATTATTGGTCGACTAAGAAAAGTTGGGAAGATTCTTCCACCCGAGGTTGTAAGTGTTTGAGTAGGGATTATTTCCCCCTAGCCGTCTATATTGCACCCTATGTAGTTTACATGCTCCTGGTTATCCTCCGTCATAAGGTAGCAGTCCACAGTATCATGATCTACTTGACCATATAACTCACACTTCAACTGCGTAGCCTTTACTTGAGTTGAAGATGATGCCTTCATATTGCTGAGTTATCGAGTCAAATTGTCAATCTTAGATTACATCTCTGTCATCTAATCGACTATGACAACTCCCTTCTTCTCTCTAAAGGTAGTAAGTTGCCTACTTCCCTCACTCGCCTAGAAGCAGCTATTACTGGCCATCTCTTCAATTAACTCCTCTACTTCATCAACCGTCTTTTGCATCAAAGATCCTCCTAACACCACATCGATCGTGCCTCTAGTAGGTGGGTTTACTCCGTTATAGAACCTTTATAGAAGAAACTCCTTTGGTAGGTGGTGGTGTGGGCATCTCCTCTGCAGGCCTTTATAACGCTCCCACGCTTTATAAATTGACTCTTGTCACCTTGTTGGAAATTAATAATTTCCTTTATGATCTTTGTAGTCTTCGTTACCAGCAAGTACTTATCTAGAAAAGCATGCATGAGCTGCTCCCACGTCATAATGCCAGCAGGGCTCAATGAATGGTACCAAGCCTTCGCTCTATCTCTCATTGTGAAAAGGAATAACCTAATCCTAACAGACATCTGGTGATACTAGAAAGTATCATAGATCTCGAGGAAACTGAAGATGTGTTCATTCAGGTCTTCATTCACCAGTCCATAAAATTGGTTCTCTTGAAACATATTCAAGAGGGCTGCTTAATTTCAGCTGAGACTGCTTGAACAGGTAGTCTAGCCACTCTTTGGTTTGCTGGGTTAAACCTTGGCCTTATAAAGTCCATGAGGGTCCTCTATTATTGCCTCCTCCCAGGGTTAACTTATTGATCCATATTTCTCTAAAATTCCTCGTCCATTTGTGATTTCTCGGTCTCTTCTTCTTCTTCTTGTTGAGCTTTCCTAAAGGTTCGTTCTAATAGTGTTATGTCTAAATCTAATGTCTCTGCTACACGATGCGAACTTCTTGTGACTCTTGTTTTCATGCAAGAGCACGACGCATGACCCGAAGTAAAACAAAAGAAACGAAAATAAAAACAAAAATTAAAACTAAGTTAACGCCTTAAACTATAGAACTAAATGTAGTCCTACCCGATAATGGTGCCAAAAAGCTGATCGCAAGGTTACATGTGCTAAGTTTTACTTTTAATAACCTTGGTGAATTCTACAAGTGTATGAGTCATTCACGTAGTACCTAAGTTGTCAATTCCAAAAGGAAGGTAAACTAGTCCTAAATCTAAGGTCAGCTACATTCGCAATAAACCTAAATAAAGAACTACGACAAAAAATAAATCAATCAACAATTAAATATAAGAATTTAAAGTGCCAAGGAGTAACAAAAGAGCAATCACCCAACCTAACCCAAAATTAACCTAGAAATCTCCAAGTGAGAGAAAGGGGATTTTAATTCGAAACTAAAGAAAATCTAACCAATTATGCAATTATTGAATTAACGGGTCTAGACGGTCTTAGGGTGAATTACTCTCTCTCGAGTTATAATTCTTAACCTTAATTGATAATCCCAAATTCAAATTATGGAAATTGCGATCTCTCAATTCGCAATTGGCCCAAAAACTAAATTAGTTCTAAAATTTTCTATTAATCTACCAGGAATCTATGCTCGATCTCTCGTTACATGAATCTACCAGTTTAATTCAATTCTCTACCTATCAATTCACCTAACTCTCGTTATCCCAAATTGGTGATTTTTACCTAGCTAACACTCTTAGTTTGTTGCCAGATTATTAAGAACATAATTGAAATCACAATCAAATTAATAAAAACACAATCGAATAAACTTTATTAATATCAAGAGATAAAATTCGAAGGTGAGTATAAACATAACTTAACATTCGACACAACTATTTTCAATACCCATTTTAATTCTATACACAAATAAAACTGAAATAAATGGAAAATACTATCAAGAATGAAATTTCAAAAACAGCGACAGGGGGAAATCACCTGTTCCAAGAAGTACGTCGCGTCTAGCTTGTCTCTATGTGTCTCTTCCTTCGTTTCCTTCCTTAATCTCTTGATCTCTCTCTAGGTTTTTCTCAGAATTGGTGGAATGAAACTCACTTTCACGACTCTCTAGGCTCTCCAAAACGACTCTTGGTGGTTGTCACATCATGTTCTATTTATTTTGTGGAAGCCTTAAGTCAAATTCAGGGTCGAAACGGCCCAAAAAATCTTGCAAAACTTAAGTTTTCATGTCAGCCCAACGTAGGGCATGTTTCTGGCCTTATTTGCCACGATCGTGGCCAGTGCTTTAACCTTTCTATCACGATCGTGGCCTGACTGAACACTCTTTATCACGATCATAGCCTGGCTGGTACTAGCTCTTCCTTCTCTGTCACGATCGTAGCCTATGTCTTTGACCTAAAACTCCTCGAATCTTCACCATTTTTCCTTGTTTACCTTGCAACACTAACACACACATCAAGGTACCCCAAAAAAATTTAACAATTAAGCTCAAAGATTCAAACTAACCCATGAAAACACTTAAACATATAAACTAAAATAATTAACACTTAAACACACACTCAACACTCAAATTCACACTAATTACATAACAAATTACACCCTAAAACATAATGCAATTGACAACTATCACAACGCTCCTTTAAGCTTATGGTGGTTAGAATGAATGGTGCAATGGTAACACAATCTACTTGTTTTACATTCAAAAATTGCATGTGAACAGTTTGTGACTTGTAGCTTAAAAGAACGGATATCGATCCCACAGGGATTGATGCAGACACCACTTAATTTAGATAAAACTTTGTTTAAGAAGCAAAATTGTTAAATGTAAATAATCTAGAAAATTAAATTAAAATTAAAAGACTAACTCAAAGTAATAGACGATATCAACGTGCAGAAAAATTGAAATTCAAGAATCTAAAGACTAGATATTACTTTTTTCCCAATTTTTTCTCCCTCCTATTTTATTGATTGAATTGTGCCTCACCCTAGATTTTTGAATTTATTAACTACCCTTTCTTAAGGTGTAATTAATTGTCCCTAATCAAATTGAAGAGAATCAATTGGATGATCTCTCAACTTACCCAATGACTTGACTTATTCAACTATCTTATGGGTGATCAATTGACTAACCGAGATCTCTCTTCTAACTATTCAATTAAGTGATGATTGCAGTTCTATAGTTCACCAACTCTCGTTGTACAATCCTACACAAATTTATCTTACTCTCTCGATTTGTTGCAATATTACAAATTAATCAACAATCATCAGAGACAACATCATTGAATTCAACAAAATAGATGTTCTAAAAAAATAGTTCAAAAGCAATCCTTAAAACTAAATCAGCCTAACATGGTCTCTATAACATCATTAACATTCAAATAAACTATTTTACAAAGAGTAAAAGGAGTAAAATTGACCAAAAATTGAATAAAAAGACTCCTTCCCTTCTTTTCCAAAATATGAAATTTCTGTAGTTGATATGCTATTTTCCCTAATTTTGATGATGGTCTTTGGCTTCAATCCTTCCTTAAGGCTCCAAACATGTGTTCTTCACTTAAGAATGGTGTTTCTATAGAAGGGTTTTGTCTCCATTGAAGGTGGAGGCTTAATGATGCTGAAATAGTCCAAAAACCCTAAGTTTAATAAAGCCCAGCATATTGTCTCGAATTATGATTCCCACAATCGTGGGAATTAGTATGATTCCCACGATAGTGGGAATTGGGCACAGAACACTTCCTCTTTTCTTTTCCTTTTAATTTCTAACTCAATCTCCAAGTTGCTCCATCTTCCTTCCTACACAAAAATAGTCAATTCTTACCCTCAATTAATATTAAACATAAATGAACAACAATGGAAATCAAACTAAACAAAAATATACAAAATGAATCCTAAACTATAACAATAATCAACAAGTATGCAAGAAAACACATGCCAATTACATAGGAAAACATGGACTAATGAGCACTTATCAGTTTGATCTCAAAGTTTGAACTTTAGCTACCATGCTACAATTCCCACCTTCCTAGCAATTCTCTTTTCCTCACCTTTTTCTTCACTAGCGCTTCTTCTTGAATGCATTCCTAGGATCCACGATATCCTCCCATTTGCCTCAAGGTTCAGGTTCTTTGCTATTTTTTCGATGTAAAGGAGATCTGTAATCTTTCTGCGACACTTGGAAGGTTATTTGCTCTTTTCCTATCCTTAAAGTTAATTTGCCCCCATCAATGTCAATGATTGAACATGCAGTGACCAGGAACGGTCGTCCAAGAATTATCTGGGTCTTCACATCTACTCTGATGTCCAATATGTAGAAGTTTGTGGGAAAGGTATATTTATCAACTTTTACTTACACATCCTTTATAATCCCCATCGATTTATGCATCATTCTGTCGGCCATCTTTACTAAAAACTTGGTGAGCACTAACTCTCTTTACCCCTAACTTTAGACTAAAGGTGTAGGGCATCATGTTTATACTAAATGGCCTATCTATGATGATTTTATTGATACTATAGGGGATGAAAAAGTACCCTGGGTCCTTTTTCTTCTGTGCGATGTTAAGGCTCTCTTCTGATGTTCACTCTTTAACCTTCTTCTTGACAGATGCCTTTAATGTGAGCTCTGTCTGTAGTTGGTTTGCCACTTCCTTAACCCTGTTTTGATCAATCTCCTCTAACTTCCTTGCTACCCTCTTTGCATTTAACTCCCACTGTGCCAGAATAGGGAATGGAAATACACGTCGAGTTGCCTTAATTGAATTGATCATTGGCTCGCTTAGAAGGTTTTCTTGACCCTTCCCTTTATCTCCTTCTTCCTGCACCTATTTTAATTCTTCATCCTGGGTCTGACTGATGACCATGATCCTTTCCTTTAGATTAGACTCGATGCTTGGAAGGTTCCAACATTCTGAGTAGACATTGCATCTACTAACTAGCCTACTTAGACTTCCAGATTATGGATGGATGAGGCATGATTTTTCGTTACTTAATCAAATTTATTCTCGAGCCTCCTATATGCCTCCTTCATGCCTCCGAGCTTATCCAAAATCTTTTCTAACTTCAATTCCATCGAGCTTGCTTTATCTTGCTAGAAACTGATTGTCCTTGAGTCCTGAACTGTCTGCCATTGTTGTTTGACCAGGAGAAGTTAGGGTGATTCTTCCACTCAAGTTTTGTAAGTGTTGAAGTAGGGATTGATACCCCCTCCTCATCCATATTACACCACCAGGTAGTTCACTTGCTTTTGATTATCTTCTTTCATCAAATAGCAGTCCATGGTATTATGGTCTATTTGTTCACAGAGCTCACACTTTAAATGTATGGCCTTTATCGGAGCTAAGTACGATGCCTTCATGTTATTGAGCTGTCGCGTTAAATTGTCGATCTTTGCTTGTATCTCAATCACTTGATCGACCGTGACTATTCCCTTCTGCTCTCTAAAATTAGCAGGTTGCCTACCTCATTCATTCTTCCATAAGTAACTTTTGCTTGCCATCTCTTCAATCAACTCCTCTGCTTCATTGACTGTCTTTCGCATTAAAGACACTCCTGAAGCTGCATCGATCGTTCCTCTTATTGTTGAGTTCACTTCATTATAGAAAGTTTGCAACAGGAACTCCTTGGCTATATTGTGATGTGGGCACTTCCATTTCAAGTCCTTATATCTCTCCTATGCTTCGTAAATTGATTCCCCATCACCTTATTGGAAATTAGTGATTTCCTTTATACTCTTAGTGATCTTCGTCAATGGGAAATATTTGTCCAAAAAAGCACACACAAGCTAATCCCACATCGTGATGTTGGTTGGGCTCAGTGAATGGTACCAAGCCTTCACTCTATCTCTAAGAGTAAAAGGAAATAGCCTAATTCTAACTGAATCCTCTGAAATCTAATGATACCGAAAGGTACCACAGATTTCAAAGAAATTAGCTATGTACGCTTTTAGATCCTCATTGGCCAATCCATAAAATTTCACATTCTGCTGAAGCATATTGAGAATTGTCAGTTTAATCTCAAATGAGGCTGCTTAAACAGGTAGCCTAACCACTCCTTATTTTGCTACGTTGAACCCCAGTCTCATGAAGTCCATCAGGGTCCTTTGTTGCCATCCTTGGTTTGCTTTATGGTCCATGTTTTGTTGAAACTCCTCGTCCATTGTTGATTTTCCGATCTCTTCTTCTTCTTCTCGCCGAGCTTTCCTAATGGTTCATTCTAGCTGATTAATATCTAAATCTAACATCTCCGCTGCATAACTTGAACCTCTCGTGACTCTTGTGTTCATGCAAGAGCACGATTTTTGAAATAAAATGAAAGAAATGGAAACAAAAATTAAAAACTAAACTGAGTAATGCCTTAAACTATAGAACTAAACTATCGCCTCCCGGAAAACAACGCCAAGAACTTGATCGACGATTTACGTATGCTAAGTTTTAATATTTATAACCTCAATAATACCGCAAGTGCACAAGTCATTCGCATAGTAACTAAGGTATCAATCCCACAAGGAGGAGTAATTTAATCCTAAAATCTAAGATTTTACTCAAATTCGCAATAAATAAAAATAAAAAACTAACACAAAAAATAATCAATCAAACAATTAATCTCAAGAATTAAATTTGGAAATATAAACAGGATAGTAAATTGTATAATCCAATCAAGAATCAACGTAGGAACTACCAATTGAGAGAAAGGGGGCTTTAATCTGACTCTAATGAAAATCTAATTTATTATGAAATTACGAATTACTGGGTCTAGATGGTCTTAGTGTGGATTACTCTCTCTCGAGTTATAATCTTTAACCCTAATTAATAATCCCTAAATAAATTATGGAATTCCAATCTCTCGATTCACAATTTATCGAAAACCTAATTTAGTTATGAAACTGTCCAATAACCTACCGAAGCCTATGCACAATCTCTCGCAACACAAATTTAACAGTTTAATTTAATTCTTACTCTACCAAACTACCTAACTGTCGTTAGCCCAATTTGATGATTTTCACTCGATTCACCTTGATGTTTTTCACTCGATTAACCCAGTCAGTTTATTACCGAATTATTAAGAACAGTAATTGAATCACAAATAACTCAATAAAATCGAAATATATCAAATTTCATCAATATCAAAGACAAATCCCGAAGGTGAGTTTAGAAAATATCCTTAACATTGAACAATCTATCATCTATGACTATCTCAAATTCTATACAATTATAAGAACGAAATAAACCAGAAATAGATGGAATGGATGATGATTGAGGTAGCAACAACAAGAAACCACCTACTTTGGGAAGTACTTCACGTTAAGCTTCTTTTTTGTGTCTCTCTTCCTTTGTCTCCTTCCTTAAATCTCTCGATAAGTTCTCTATGGTTTTGAGAATTCAGCTGGTGAAAAAATCTCCCTTCTCTATTTTTTGATGTTCTATTTATACCTTGGAAGTCCTAGGGTTCATTCGGGGTCAAAATGGTCCAAAAAGTCCCTCAAAATTTCACGTTTTCAGTCATTTTCATATCTACACAATACAGGCCACAATCGTGGCCCTGCCTACCCCGATCTTGGCTAGTGCTTATCCCTTTCTGTCATGATCATGCCCAAAGTTTCACGATCATGGCTTGGTTCTGGCCTCTCTGTCACGATTATGACCAAAGTGTCATGATCGTGGCCTAGATACTAGTGGCTCACATCTTTCTGTCATGATCGTGGCCATAGTTTTGGCCTAAAACTTTCCGAAACTTATCCGCTCTTCACCGTTGACCCTAAAATACTAACAAACACATCAAGGTACCTTAAACACATAACGTTTAAGCTCAAAGACCCGTACTAACCCACAAAAATACTTAAACACATAAACTAACACAATTAGAACCTAAACACATACTAGACACTCAACTTAACACTAAATTCCTAACAAATTGAACCTTAATACATAATGCGAATCACAACTATCACCTCACTCTCACATGATTGCCATCCAAGAGTAACCTTAATAGAATCACCATAATCATGCCACCATATCATGTACCATATACTGATTAGAATCTAAAAGCAACCTCTACCAAACTGCCCCAATCGTGTCGTATCTCAATCAATGGATCCATCAATGGATCAATTACTAACCCAAATCCATACTTAAGCAACTAGCTCACTATGTGTATAGCTTGGTGATGCCCACCAGGTAGCTCATAACGTAATGATCCTTCACATTATCACATATCAAGACAAACATAACATCACACAACAAAAATATATGTATATGTGTCAATCCATATGTATAAGGATCATGTGTGCATATGATAATGATGGTGATCTTCATGATGAATATGAGAATGAATTCTAATGCAAGCTCATAATTATGAATATTAACTAACAAGTAGAATATGTTCCTTCGTACCGAACCTGGTGTCTCAAAATGGAGGGTTCTGCTCCTGATTGATCTATGGAAAGAAAAATAAAGAGGATCATTAGGATGTAAAACCTAAACCAATTTTAAATTGCCTCAAGAATAAGATCAGGACTCAAAGGACTCAATTTGTTATTTATCCTAGGGAGCTCTATTATTTTTTTAAAAACAGTGGTGTCATGTTTTACAAGGAACTTGCTAAAAATTTGGTAGAGTTTCTCCTGTAAAATAGGCATCCCCCTTCCTAAAGAAGGGTTATTCCTACAATGAAAATGCACTTCTATATCCACTAGCAACTATAGCTTAATTTGGGTGTCTGAACTATATATCTATGCCCAATTGAGTCCATATTTACATTGCAAAATCTATAATAAATCCAATTTATAATTCAAGTTTACCAAATTCTAGACCAAATAGCCTCATTTATACTCAATACATCTAGATAGTCTCAATTTTAATAAAAACAACTCAAATTAAATCAGTTTCATGCATTTTTATATAATCATAACCCTTTTCATTTTTTTAATCTTACAAATTATCAAGAATTTCAATACGTCACTTTTATGAAAATTGATCCACATAATATTTGGAAAGTTTCAAAATTATTTCTCGCCATTTCTAGGCTAGTTAGAAAATCACCACTGTCATCGGAGCATGGGGGATATGTGCCACTACTAGAGCAGCCAAGAAATGATGAGCTCACCTCCAGAATTCCAACGGCACTAATCTTACATTCAAACTCCTCCTATTTTGTGAGAATTGAAGGCTTGAAGCTTAAAAGTAAAACATTTTTGTTCATCGATAAAATGAGTCAATTAGTGCCAGGTTTCCCTCCTTTCCTATGTTTTTAGGGCCATTAAACATGATGGCAGTGTTCGTTTCACCCAAAATGACCAGAAAAAGGAGAAGGATGACTTAAATTTAAATCATTTTTTATAAAAAGAGTTTAAAGGTTTAGTAAAGAGTCTTGAGAGCTTTTCTTAAGGTTATAGATCGCTAGAAATGATGGTAGAATAGTGAAGGCATCACTGTTGGAAGTTGGAAGTGAATAGTAACATATAAGGAAAAGAGTTTAAGAAAGAAATGAGATTAAGCTTTGTTAACTTATACTTTTATAGGCTTTTCTCCTTATTGTTCATTATGAGTAATTTAACAAAAATTTAGATCATTACAAAAATAAAAGGGACCATAAAGGTTTTACAGTTACCATATAAGATGTAAACACATTTTGTTACAAAACATTCGTGTGTATAAGAGAGACAATACTTATAAGGGGAATCGAAACAAGACTCAGATCCTTCTTGTTTCATGAATAGAATCTACCTCAGACTCAATGGAATTAAAGCTTATATGAGCTCATACTACATTAGCTTTAAATTAGGTACATATATATTGAATCATAGGATCAAGACATCGGTAATGAAACATGGGTAACACTATTATCTCGCATTTGGCGTAAGTTACATCACTTCTCAAATATGATTAAAATTAATAACTTCTCTCTTGTTACATTTTTCCTAGTTTGTTAGAGGATTTTTAAATTTTTGTCAATATTGAGTTCCTGTTATAGTCTACTTAAATATTCTTCATAGTTACCTTACTATTTTGCCTTTGATGGCATGCGCATTTATTTTACTCTTAAAAGATCTGTCTATATATTTATGCCAAACTTTTATATGATGCTTATGGGAGTTTAATATATTTCTATAGTTTCTAAAAAAATTACCTAATATCTTTTTGTATTTTAGCCTAATTAAATTTAATAGTTACATAAAATAATGTTATCCATTTTTATATTGGTATTTATCTAATTAGCCGGATCACAAATGATCATATCTCATTAATAAGTTACTACTTTATGCATAAATTTACAAAGCAATACATCTTTCATACATGATGATTATATAATGAAAAATTTTATAAATAATTTTAAAAGATATAATATTTTTTCAAGTTATTTAATGAAACATCTTTCAAAACTAGTCTATGATTTTTTTTACCAACATGAAAGTTTAATTTTCAAGCATTTATTAATTTCTTTTTGTTTTAATGTTTGTCCTTGGTTGCATTATTTTCCATCATAGATCCCTCGTTTATTTTTTTTATCAAATTTGGGATAATGTGATATTTAAGGAGGAGTAGTACTTAATTAAAAAATTTTAAAATTTATTAGTTGTGTGTTGTGTGTTGTATGTTTTTCCCATTTAATAGTTAAAGATAAATTGTCATAAAATAAATGTGATCAGGATTAGAAATTCATAATATGAGTGAATAATTATGCTGGCATGCTTAGGTTGATTGAATTAGATTTTGATTAAAAAAACATTCACTTGTTGTGATGGATGAATGACACCTTCTTTGGTAAGATTTTGAGCCTCTTGGAAGTGTTAAATACCAAATTCAAGTGTTCTTTGTTAAGAGTGTTCTTTCATGATTAAGAAACTCTAGAAATTGCTTGCGAATACAAGTTGAGACCACATAATCTTATGGAAACATTGAAATGATGAAGGCAATTAGGATTTACCCCTTTTTGATTAAAAAGCCACTATAAATTTACCCTTAGTAAGCCTTGTTTGAGCTTAACAAAAAACCTTTTCTTTCTTCAAACCCAAAAATGAACCTTGAACATAATTATTTATCCTCTTCATTATACCTACCATAAGGTCAAGTTAAGCATTTGAAATGTTATTACTAGGTTTATGAAATAATTGATTGAATAAATGTAGAAAATTATAGCATATAGTTGGTTATTGAGTTAGGAATGGGTATGGTTGCAGCAACTTTTATCTCTCCTCTATATTTTTCCTCTTCTAAACAAAAAAAAGTTAAATAAAAAAGTTAAATAAATAAAAAAAGAAGAACAAGAAAATGAAAACAAAGGGCAGAGAAATAAAAAAAAGGGGAGTGCTAATCATGTTAGTTAAGAGGAAAGAATTTAGTATTTTATGTTTCATTATTATATATTATTTTAAATGCTCAATTAGTTCTGTAGTTTTAAACTGTAATTTTCTTTTTTCCTACCCTTAGCCTAACGCAATTACAACCAAAATAAAAGACCTTCATATCGATGTTTATGATTGATATGAGTGGTGGAGATTGGATTATTAGGCAAGTTTATGGTAGATGTCTTACATGAAATGAATGATGAGTGAATACATCCTACCCTTAAATGCTTGAGAGGATGGAGAGTGGAGTGAGTGTCTTGTTAATGGTTCTTTGAATTGAAGTACTTTTTAATTTTGGCTAAGTAACTGAACAATAGCTTGCTCATAGAGTATTATGAGTTTCTAGTTGTGTTGACTAAAATGATTTGATAACTTTGACTATTACTTAGGAAATTTGTTATTTCACTATTTGTTCTTGTATAATCTTGTGCTCTTTATTTTACTTGGGGACAAGCATAGTTTAAGTGTGGGGCAATTATTGTGACTAATTTCTATTGATTTTGCCATTTTTGATATTTTGATTTTAGTTACAAATTTCTGTGTTTTAATCCAAAGTTGAATAAAATAAGGGTCTGTGAATATTTTGTGAATGTTACAGGAAAACAAGAAATTTTGGGCAATATTGTGTGTCACGCCCATGACAAAGAGAGTCATAGGCATGAATCTCTCCTTATCATGGGTGTGATAAGGGAGTCACACCCATGAGTTGTCATGGGCATGACAAAGGGCTCATGCCCATAATAACCATTATCATGGGTATGACAATGGCTCTCTTGGGGGTGACAAATTTGTCACACCCGTGCACATTCTCTTCACTGAAATTAATATCATGTGTGTCAATCATGCAGTTGGCAGTGGATTAAAACAAAGAACTAAGGTATACTTTCTATATAAATAGAAATGTTTATACAGAGAAAGGAAAGGCTAGAACGAGGTTGAGAGAAAGAGAAAGAGAAAAGGAAGAGAAAAATAGTAGAGAGCAAACAACTAGTGAGAAAGAGAGAAAAAATAGAAAAGTGGCGAGAAAGGAGCAGAGGTAGAGAGCGAGAGCTGAAGTTGAATCCCAGTCGGTGAGAGTAGAGGCAAATGGTAAGAGATGATGCTAGAGAGCTTGAGCTTGGTAGGAGATTCACTACTAGAGTTCTTCATTTTGTTTGCTCATTCTTATCTCATCTTCGGCTACTGTTTTTAAACCCATTTAATCTTCTGTTTGGTCGAACTTGTTTACCCTCTTATTGCTTTGAGTGTCATTCTTTTGTTTATTTCCTCTATTATCGCTTTGATATTTTTCTATTTACTATTGAACATGGGATTAAAGTTTATGCAGATGATAAACTGTGTTTATTCCATAATGAGCTGATTATTTGTTTTTAAGAATTAATGTAACTAATTTAGTTAATTATGCACGTTGAAGGGACTATTTTATTCTCTTGTTATTTGTTATAGTTTCTGAGCTTATTGGACGTAATAGTTTGGCCACACTTTGCATCATTTTGATATTAAACAAAGAATCGAGAGAAGAAGCTTAAAATAAGAATGAGAAACTATAGACTCCTAAGTTATGAAATAGAAATATATTAACTTAAGTGGGTAATTATTAGTCAGGTTTTGATAATTGATTTGGGTAATAAACTTGACAAATACAAACATTAGATTTAGTTTATCATTTGAATTGATTTTAAAACCTAATTGGTATTTGTAGCAAGACAATTATCTAATTAATTCATCATAGTCATACATAGGACATTAAATTAGTGAAGTTTATTTCTTAAGAGTTCCCCCACATCAATTGATTAAATCATTCTTTGCTTCCAGTTAAATCGGTTTACCTTTTGTTGTAATTGCTTAATTTTCTTTAATGTCTTTTACTTAATAAATCGAGATAAAGTCTTTAGGATTGTATTTGTTTTTATTTTTATTCAAAGTTAACTTGATTGAACCAATTTCACCTCCTTGAGAAGATGACCCTGGGTATTTGACTATAATTACCTCATACACTTGTAAGTAAGATAGCCTACGTTTTTAAAACTTATTATAGCATAAAAAGTTTTTGGAAAAATAGAAGAGATAGAAAATTAAGTCTAGGTAAGGATTGATTTTTTAATTAAAAGAAAACTAAGTAGAGATAAAAAGAATAAATAATAATTGAAAAATAAAACAAAAGTTATATGGACTTCCTGCCATTCAGTACTTCTTTAATGTCTTACAGCTGGACGCCTCAATAGTCAT
This sequence comes from Erythroxylum longipes, assembly GCA_027563885.1. NCBI lineage: Eukaryota > Viridiplantae > Streptophyta > Magnoliopsida > Malpighiales > Erythroxylaceae > Erythroxylum > Erythroxylum longipes. The sequence continues at coordinate 166 of JAOQMS010048992.1, read as the reverse complement.
GCTCAAGGTGGATCTGTAACATCCCGTTTCCATATAACAGGTTGAACCATAGAAACGAGTACACGGGCGATCAATCGAGAAATTTAGAAAAAAACACATCTCATGCTCATGCATTTGTGAACAGTGATTTTTGCACATGAAAAATGTTTGTACATGCATTCATGAC
>JAOQMS010048887.1:0-30926 GCA_027563885.1 Erythroxylum longipes | reverse complement strand
TGTCATGTATGTTCATTCTAAGGCAAGGTACATGATGAATCTTCCCCATTGGCTGAATTCAACCTCTTGGTCGAATTTATCCTTTCTTCTCCAAATTCATGTATCCATATGGAGACAATGAAATTGCACTCTAAGTGCCTATATGGGAAGATGAATTATGGCATGTTACAGCTCATGGTACACCCTATTGTTCATTGTGCACTCAAGCATTCTAGATTCCTTCATCTAGCACCACCAATTTCACCTATTAACCTTTGGGTTTTAACTTCAACTTATGCTCCTTAATTAGCTCTTCTAACTTAACTAGTGTGAACACATTTATAGCTAGCTTCAATTCCTAAGAACCAAAGGTGAGTCGGGGTAATCTCAATTGAGTCCAATTAAGCTTATCCCCAGCTTTCTAGCTATTAACTAGTTTTAATGAGCTCCCACGAGCTCACCTTAAGCTAGCTTTAGACACTTGAGCTAAAGGAAAGTCATGTCAAGCCTCTTATAGTTTACATGAGCTTCATTGAGCTCCCTTGAGCAGAGGTTTAGCTCTTTACATGAAACCCAAGTACTTTCAAATATATATTGGTGCATCAAATGGAATTTTGTAGCACTTATGCTATAAAATTCCAACAAGAACCAAAAATAAGCATTCACAAAATATAAGAAAACTCCTCAAATTTTGTATTGCTCATCTGCTGAATAGCATACATGAATATAACCTTTTATTTAGGTTTTTAAGACATCTCCAATTATCCTTAACTAGGTAATACACAAATAAACTAATTTGGAAAACAAATATTCCAAATCAAAGAGGAATCAAAATAAAAAATTAACTAAAATATGAAACAAATCCTATTTAAAGATAGACTCCTCCATAAATAAGAACACAACTAAATGAACACATTTTTTCACTAAACTTTACTAGACAACCTATAATACATGTAATATGCAAATTAGGCCTAATTAACATGAGAATTTGAGCATCCAAAGCCTAATTCCTTATGTTTAACATATATTCACTTCTTCAAATTGTAAATGTGTGATCAGTCTTAGAAACACATTAAGGTCTTCATTAACATCATTCTCTTTAGCTTGAATTTTGCAAATCAGCCCTTCTAAAGCCTACTTTATAAGCTTGGTCATCGTGTCATCAAAACTCCAATTCCTTACAAAAGATCTTAAGAGTGCTTGGATATAGGAATTTGAACTTCATCATTTCCTCCCTTCTGGAAAGGATTTATCCTCGAATCATCTGCATTATATAAAGATAAATTAGCAACATTAAAAGTAGCATCACATTACCATAACTCCTTGGAAAGGCAAGCTTGTAGGCATTGTCATTGATCTTCTCTAGCACTTAGAAGGGTCCATCTACTCGAGGTTGTAACTTGGATTTCCTTTGAGCAGGAAATTGCTCCTTCTGCAAATAAAATCAAACCCAATCTCTTAATTTAAATGCAACCTTAACTCACCCCTTGATAAATTGCCTTAACTATTCCCCATTCTTGCTCTCTATGTGATAGGAACCAAGCTGGCCTAAGCAAAGCTCTAGAGGATCCATTGACCATTTAAGGAGGCTCAATTAAAAGTGCTAAGGCCAAGAAGATAAAGGAAGCTATGAATAGGCTAATTGAAGGGTATGGAGTAAACAAGCTCTAATTAGCTTGGAAAGTATTCAAGGACCAATAAATATGATCTGAGCTAGGTCAAGAAGTCTAATGAGTGTCTAAGTTATTCCAATATGTTCCAAGCATTCTAAGACATGTTCAAGCTGACCAAGATTCATAGGTGACATTCAAAAATGTGTGCAATCTATCCTAACAAATTAGTAGTGGTTTTAGGCATCAAATAATAACGTTTGCATGCTGTCTCCACAAATTAGGAGTAATTTATTACCTTAATTAGCTCTTACCTTAATTCTCAATCAAATAATGATTTTGGTTAAAGTATCCAAGTGGGGTGATTTATTACCTAAAGTAGCTCAAAACTAATGCCTATATAAAGGCAAGCATTTTATTATCAAGAAACTTAAAAAATCCAAAATTCATTGAGTGAGGTTAATTTCTCTTTGGTTCTTTTAGAAACTCATGAACTTATCAAGATTATTATCTTGGGGCATTCAAAACCTATCCTATACCTCTGGTTATTATCTTATATAGACATCGAGTCAAGGTTTATTTATCCTAAAACCTATTTTAGGTTTTTTGGGTTCCTTGCTTCCACTTGTGTGATTCTTGGGTTTTAAGGTTTATTCTTTAAGGTTCACATTATTTGGTATCAGATCTTGGCCCTAAATTAGGTTTGGTTATCCTTAATTTATAGTGTTCTTCCCTCTGTTTTCATTTTTTATGCTTTTTCTCATTTTTCTTTGTTGTTCCATTTTTTGCGAGCTTTCTCCTTTCGTTCATTCAATATTTGTTTCTATTTTTATCCAATTATTGTGTTATAATTATTCCAAGTCTGATATATATAAAAAGTTTTAAAGAAAAAGCTATTCAATTAAAAATAAAAGAAGAAGATTGAGGTTGGTTTCCAAGTTAGATATATCTATATAAAAAAATAAAAATAGAGAAGTTATTATATTGAAAAGAAAAGAGACTAGTTGGTTTAGCTATTAGAAAAATTGTAACTCTTTAATATGGGTTTCTTAGTAAAAAAATTAGTTGTTAATCTTTATTCTACTAGAAATCATATTTGCAATTTGTTTCTTTAGGCCCCTTATTCTCCTTACCTTTATGATTTAATTTATTTGTTCCTATCCTTAGTTTGTTATGTTCTTATTCCTTTGCAATCTCTTTATTTGTTCTTGATCCTTTTCATTTGTTTCAGTTTCCTTTGTTACACTCTAATCCATTTTGTATTGCTGCAAGTTCTATAAGCATGATGGTTTCTTATTTAGAGATAATAAGTTATGCATTCCTCAATCTTATTTAAGGAAATTATTAGTGACGGAGGCATATGGTAGGGGTTTAATGGGGGCATTTTGGGATTAGAAAGACCTTATATTATTTGAGTGATAACATCTATTGAACACACATGAAAAGCGATGTAGAGAGACTTTGCAAAAATTGCATTATTTGTAAACAAACTAAGTCTAAAGTTATACCTCATGGATTGAATTCTCTTTTACCTATACCTAGTGAACCTTTGGTTGATATTTCTACGGATTTTGTTTTGGGTTTAACTAGGTCAAAAGGTTTAAAGGATTTTGTTTTTGTTCTTATTGACAAGTTCTCAAAGATGGCTCATTTCATTCCATGCCATAAAGTTGATGATGCAACACATATAGCTGATTTGTTCTTCAAACATATTATACGTTTGCATGGCATTCCAAGGAATATAAAAAGTGATAGAGATGTAAAGTTTTTAAGCTACTATTGGAAGACTTTATAGACAACTATGGGAACTCAGTTATTAGTTTCAACAACTTGTTATCCCCAAATTGAAGTTATTAATAAGACCTTATCTAACTTATTGTGTTCCATCATACAATGGAATTTGAAGAATTGGGAGGAGTGTTTTCCCTAAGTTGAATTTGCTTGCTATAGGAATGTCCATTCAATAACAAACTGCTCTCCTTTTAAAGTTGTCAATGGGTATAACTTATTAATGCCATTAGATTTTACACCAATAAAAATTAAGAAAAAGGTTACTTTGGATGGAAAAATGAAGGCAAATTTGATTAAAGCATTGCATGAGATAGTAAGACTATATATCGAGATGAGGACCAAGCAATATGAAACTCAATATATCAAGGGACGGAAGAGAGTGATATTTAAACCTGGTAATTGGGTTTGTGTTCATTTGCATAAGTGAATACGGTAATGTAAGTGCTACTTTTAATGTTGCTGGTTTATCTCTCTTTGATGCAAGTGATGATTTGAGGATGAATCCTACTAAAGATTTGGGGAATGATGAGAACCAATTTGGCCTAAGCAAAGCTCTACAGAATCTATTCAGCATTCAAGGAGGCCCAATTATAAGAGCTAGAGCTAAGAAGATAAAGGAAGCTATAAATGGGCTAATTGAAGTGATATGGACTAAACAACCTCAAATTAGCTTAGAAAGTGTTCAAGGCCAAATAAATCTAATTTAAGCTAAGTCAAGTAGCCCAACGAGTGCCTAAGTTATTCCAATATGTTTCAAGCATTCCAAGACAAGTTTATACTGACCAAGATTCATGGGAGACATTTGAAAATATGTCAAGCTATAGTGATTTTTTTAACCTTAATTAGCTCAATCAAATAATGATTCTAGTCAAATTATTCAATTAAGGTGGTTTCTTACCTTAGTTAGCTAAAAAATAATGCCTATATAAAGGCAAGTGTTGTATTGTTCAAGACATTTCAAGAAGAAAGTTCATAATTCATTAAGTGACGTTAATTTCTCTCTAGTTCTTATGGGAACTCATGAACTTATCAAGATTATTATCTTGATGCATTCAAAACCTATACTATAACCAATTCAAAACCTATACTATACCTTTGGTTTTTGTCTTCTATAGACATTAGGTCAATGTTTATCTATCCTAAAACCTATTTTAGCTTTCTTGGGTTCCTTGCTTCCAATTGTGCAATTCTTGGGTTTCAAGGTTCATCCTTTAAGGTTCACATCACTATGTTAGGACGAACTTTGGCATGTAAATCCCTAACAAAATCTACCTTATGGTTACTATCCAAATTATCATGCTCATTAATAGATAAAGGTAAGATATCCAAAGGTGTTAGAGGTGATGTGAAGCTCAAAAGGACAAAGCCTTGAAACCCATAATAATCAAGAATATATTTTGACCCAAGAAATTTTGTACAATGAAAGCTTAAAGTAAAGCTTGTGAAGAAGCACGAACTATAGTTAAAAGAAGAATATGGATGCCACACTCCAGAAATAGATGAGAATGGGAGTAATAAATTGAATTTTGATGCCAAAAGATTGAATTAATCTTGATAAGCTCATAAATTCAATGAAGAACACAAGAGAAGATTTCTCTCAAATTTCATAAAAGATCAAGTATGACTTTTTAGTACAATAATGTGCCTATTTATAGGCTACCCTGAAATTCCTAGGAAAACGGTGACAATTAAGTCTTTTGCATACCTAAGAATACTTAGAAACTCAAATATTGCCTAAAAACTTAAATAAGTCTAGAAATTCAAATAACTTTTGCCTAGAAACTCAAATCAGAATTCCTAGAAACCCCAATCTGCCTAGAAAATTTGTACAAAGTAGCCAAAATGCATTGTTTAAGACATTTATGACCCATTTTACTTTAAACTAGGTCTATTAAGTACTTGAAGCATGTGAATGATTGGTAGTCTTTTCCATCTTCCATGCTTGTTTTATAGCTCAAAATAACTTGTTTAGCCTAAATCTCTTCAGTTGGCCCATTTATTTCTTCTTTGATCTTCTTAGCCCTTGATATTGTAATTGGACCATCTATATTTGCATAAGAGCTTTGGAAACTTTTTGTGCTTCATCTCCTTGGTTCTCATTAAAAGAATAACCATTCACAATTTCAAAAGGAGAATAAGATGTAGTAGAATGAACATAAAGATTATACGCAATCTCAATATATGGTAAACAATTCTCCCAATGTTTAAAATTCTTTTGAATGATAGCATGCAATAAAATATTACGTGTGCTATTAACTAGTTCACCTTGTCTATGCATTTAAGGATGTGTACTGGTACAAAACAAGAGTTTAGTTTCAAGTTTATTACACAAAATTTGCCAAAAGTGAAGTGAACCTTACTATGACTAGTAAGACCTAGCAACCAAAATTAATAACTTTACTTTAGAACATAATCCCAATGATAAGAAAGGTTAGAGATGCCACACTCATAGGTAAAAAAGAGAAGGTGAGTGAGTGATAAGTCTAAATTATGAATGGCACATGTTAAAACTTGATAGTTCAAAAAGGTTTAAGAAAGAAACAAGAAAGAAAATGCTCTCCAAAATATTATTGATAATAATTCTCTCTTATACAAGCATAAAATGTGCCTTTACATAGAGGAAGGCATAAAATCTTAAAAGCCAAACTTAAATCCAACTATGATTTGGATTTATAAATATTTAGCTTGCCTAAATAAAAGTACTTGTAAAATAAACTTAATTCCCTAATTTGCATCCATGAAATAAGAAAATAAATGCAAAAGATATGAAAAAGAATAAGGAAAGCATATACAACTCAGAATTTGCAGGAAATCCCTCCAAAATAGGGGGAAAAAATAAGTTACATAGTAAATGTTGCCTGATCATTCTTATATATGTGTGAAATTGTCAATTTTTGAGAGTTATAAATTGAGTTGTGAAGCTCCAATTGACCTGATTAATTATTCGTTGGAAAGGTGAAAGTGACCTCTATAAGTTTTTAGCTTTGATCAACTTGGAAGTCCTCGATCTTCCTATATTTTTAAGCAAAATATTTTATTGCTCCATTTACTGAATTAAGTTAACTAGTCTTGAATTTGAGGGACTTAATTCTTCATAGCAACCTGTAGTTTTAGCCCATATGCCATTAGTTAGCCATTGGGAGCTTCTATGTAATATTCTTAGCTTTTGCCTTTATGATTGGACTTCCATTAATGCTCAATGAATTAGAACTTAGTGTTGTATTTTTAACTCCCTTTGAATTCTTGTCGTTCCCTCTCTTCTTGAAAGGATTCATCCTTAAATCATCAATTACATCAAAATGAGATAAATCAACAACATTATAAGTAGCATGCACAACGTATTCACTTGGTAAATTTAGCTTATTTGCATTATCATTGATACTTGTATTTACTCGAAAAGGACTATCTCCCTTCGGATGTAATTTAGATCACCTTTGAATTAGGAATCTTTCCTTGCTCACATGTGACCAAACATCAATCACGATACTAAAAAGCAACTTGTTTTCCCTTTATTAGCTTGATTAGCATATTTCTTTATTCGCCTCTCAATATTTTGCCTTGCTTTGTTAAAACCATACAAAATTTCAAAAGGTGAAATTTAGTTGAATTATGAACACATCTATTTTAAGGAAACTCAACATCTGGTAAACACAATTAATAAGTTTTCAAGTTCCTTTAAATTATAGCACACAACAAAGTAGATAAACTCCTGTTAACTACTTGAGATTTCCCATTTGGTTAAGGATAACATGTAGTAGAAATTAAAAGCTTTATTCCTAATTTATCCATAACTTTTTCCCAAAGTAACTTAAAAACTTAAGAGTTATGGTTAGAAAAAGTACTTTTAGGCATGCCATGCAATCTTATGACCTCCTTGAAAAAATACATAAAAATATGGGATGCATCATTAGTTTATGATATGGAATGAAATGTGTCATCTTAGGAAACCTATCAACAACTATATATTTAGAATCATTACCCTTCTATACATATGTAAAACCATCATCATTCATAAAAATATTCTTTCCAAGATGTTTAGGTATAGACAAAGGACTATATAATCCATGAGGTTTAACTTTAGACTTGATTTGTTTACATGTAATGCATTTCTCACAAAATCTTTCAACTTCACATTTCATGTTAAGCTATAAAAAAATTTCATGCAATACAACTAAAGTTTGGACAAAACCAAAATGTCCTATTAAACCTCCCATATGAGCTTCATTAACAAGCAAATCACGTAACAAACTTTTAGGCACTCAAAATTTATTTTTATCTAAATACAAATCTATTACACCTATAGAACTTGCCAAAAGACACCTTCCCTTATTCTTTGAACATGTTAGTAAAATCAGAATTATTACCATAAAATCCTTAATATATTCAAGTCCCATTATTTTTTAATCTAAGGTAGGAAGTAAAGAATACTTAGTTGACAATGCATTGGCCAACACATTTTTATGGTACACTTTTTAAGGTTAGCATATAATTTAGCTTCCTAAAAAACTTTTAAAACCTGCCTCATATGGTCAACATGCTTATCAAGGTTTTTCCTATAAACCAAAATATCGTCAAAATAAATAGCCATAAATTTTCTATAAATCATGCAGAAATATGGTTCGTAAGTCTCATAAATGTACTAGGTGTATTAGTTAAACTAAAGGCATAACCAATCATTCGTATAAACCATATTTTGTTTTTAAATGTTATTTTCCACTCATTACCTCCTTTTATATGAATTTACGAATATCCACTTTTTAAATCAATTTTAGAAAACACATATGTACTATGCAATTTATCAAACACATCATATAATCTAGGAAAAAATATTTTTACTTTAAAATTATTTTTTATGGCATAATCAACACACATATGCCATATCTCAACCTTCTTAGGCACTAGGAAGACCAGAAACATAAACAGATTTATGCTTTCTTGCAAATAAGACTTTGCCATCAATTCCTCAACTTGCCTGTGTAGCTCCTTTGTCTCCCTAGGATTACTCCTATAGGCTGGCCTATTTGGAATAATAGCATCGGTAATGAAGTCAATTTGATGTTCAATTTCACTAATTGGTCGTTAACCATTAGACACTTTTCAAGAAATAAATCACCGAACTCTTACAATAAAGAAAGAAAACAGTAGGCAAAGAAGATTTGTTATTGTTAGCATTAAAATAAGCTTCCTTGTACATAAGTACAAGGCATAGGCTACCTTGAAAAATAAGCTCTCTTGATATCAATCTCTTTTGCATTGAAACTTACTTTTCTGTATTTTTTTTATTTTGCACTTTTTAAATCTCTTTTGTTCCCTCCTTTTATCTCACCATCTTTATTTTTTAATATGTTGATTTAATTTTGTTATCACTCTCTCACTCTTTTTCGACTTCATTAGTCTCACTTGACCACTCCTATATTTGTTTAGGAGTGAGTGGTATAAGTGTAATAAGTTGTTATTTTATTAGAATAAAATATTAATTTGTAAACCCATCGTGAACTACTCGCCTATAATATTGCCATGGACATCGTAACAAGATGTGCCTAGTAGATATCAAACAATACCTCATATTTATAATGCAAGTAGATAAGGAAATTAATACTTGCTTATGCACCTTAACTTCTACGCATTCATTCAAATATTGCAATTTAAAAGGTCTAGGATGTTTAGAAGTAGGTAAACTCAATCTATCAACCAAATCAGTGCTAGAAACAATGGTACAAGTACCCCCATCAATTATCAAACCACATACCTTATCATTGATTTGACATATAGTATGAAAAATATTATTTCTTTGTTCCTCTTCCTTTTTCACTTGTACATCAAAGCATGCCTTATCATAAGCATTTCTACATTTTCAAAAAACTCTACATCATTTACATCCTCCAAGGGTGGCATAGACTCGTCATTCAAATTCACTTTCACTTGCAATACTCCCATTTTCTTTAGTTATCATTTCCACCCTTTTGTTTGGACATTGAGAAGAAATATGTCTTGTATCCAAACATTTAAACATTTAATATCACAAATTTGAGCATTTTGAATTTTAATTTTAAGTTGGGTTTTATTGTTTCCCCTTTCTTTTGAGTTTTTGGTTGCATCAAATTTAGGCTTAGAAATAGCTTTGTCATCCTTTTTGCTCTAATTTTACTTTTACGAAGTGGAACTGGAATTTTGGCCTATCCTATATAAGCCTTTCCGCTTTTGTTGTTTCTCCATTTTAATAGCTATGTGTAACATATCTTCAAGTTCCACATGGTGTTGTAACTTTATTAAGTCTCTTTTTTTTCTATCTAGCCCAGTTAGAAATTGTGTCATTGTGGCTTTTATATCCTCCTCTACATTAGCTATAATCGTAGCTATCTCCATCTCCTTATAGTAATCTTCCACACTTTTATTCCTTTAAGAAAGGCTTTACAATTTCTGGAAAAATTGTCTATAATAGTGGCTACGAACAAATTGTCTTCTCATTACATGCTTCATCTCTTCCCTATGTCTATAGGTCTCTCACAATATCGCCTCCTACTAAGTACAAGCAAATCCCACTAAATAATTACATAAACAGTAAATTCTACATTAACTAACTTTATGTTTTGTCATCAAAGTAGTTATGGCAATAAAAAACCAACTCTTATTCCCATTCTATATAAGCTTCAACATCCCTTCCCTTGTAATAGTGAATTTTTTAGTTTTATACTCCCTAAGTTGTTATCAACCTTAACTCCACAATTACACCTAATTCCATCTAAACTTGCATTTGAGGCTCATTTTCCATCATCTAAATCACTAAAATTATTACTGTACTTCCTTTCTCATCATTGTGTATATATACTTGATTCCAAACTTTCAAATTGACCATTAACTACATTAAATCTCTTGGAAAGTTTCTCCAACGTTTGTTGCACAATTTTCATGTAATTTGATGTCAAAAGTGTCTTGAATGCCTTTGGTCTAATCTTTATTCTTTCCTACTTTGATGTCAAAAGTGTTTTGAATGCCTTTGGTCTAATCTTTATTCTTTCCTAGAGACATGTTTTAAACCTATAAACATAATATTAGTTTAACATAAAAACACTCCCTTATGTGTTTCTCTTAGGATCAATAGTACTCGTGCTTATATTTCATTAAAAAAATAGGCTTTTACCTTTTTAAGCTCACAACTCTTGCCTTTTCTTGCTCTTAATTATGTTTCTTCATTTCTTTAAGGAACTAATCAAAACAACAAAGAACTAACTTATAACACCCAAAAATTGATGGAAATATTCAATTTAGCAATGATACACCCCAATAGCTGAAGAACTAAGATACATATGGAATGCAAATTAACACCCTCCATAATTGATAGAAAATTGGATCGTTCAAGTTTGAAAGTAAGAAACAAACTATTCCAATCACTTTATCAAAAGAATGATGATAAAATGTAGAACAACACTTTGAATCCTCCAATATGTTGATTTTAGATCATAACTAAAACAAGAAATCCCATGATTTCATAAGAATACAAGATCCTACGAATGTCACTAAGAAGGGTAGGATGATATACTAACTTGAAATGCAGTGGAATAACTCCTTGTAAGCTTGATGTTTTGCCTCCCTTGTGGAGAACCACTATGGCTTCACCAACTCGTCATGGTTGGAATTGATGGAGTAGACCGACCTTGTCACAACGCACTAAGGTCGAAAGAGTTGCTAACTTGTGAAAGTAGCAATCCTTATGGTTCACCCACAATGCTCTTAATAAGCTTAATAACTATTTTATGGGAGAGTGCTGCAACGCATGAAGACTTGAAAGAGGGGAGTGTTTTCAGCTCAAAGATAGGGAGAAAAGTGTAGTATTCGGACAAAGAAGAAAGAACTCACTCAAGGAACTACGAAAATCCTTTTTATAGGCCACCAAAAGGCGCCTTTGAAGAGTCATGACTCTTCTAAGAGTCATATCTCTTGACGAAACATCATGACTCTTAGCCAAGAGACACATCCTTTGGCAAAGAGTCATGTATCTTCACTTAAAGTCATGATGGTACACTCATCACCGTTCATAGAGTGCATGAACCCCCTTTTGGCTAAATAGTCACAACTATTGGCCGAAACAACACATCTTTTCATCCAAAGTACACATACCTTAGGGAACGGGTGTCATGTATGTTCATTCTAATTCAAGGTACATGATGAATCTTCTCCATTGGCCCAATTCAACCTCTCGACCGAATTCATGCTTTCTTGGTTGAATTCATGTATCCATATGGAGACAATGAACTTGCACTATAAGTGCATGCATGGGAAGATGCATTATAGCATGCTAAAACTCATGGTACACCTTAGTGTCCGTTGTGCACTCAAACACGCTAGATTCCTTCGTCTAGCACCACTAATTTTTCAAATCCAACTCTTGCTCCTTAATTGGCTCTTTTGGCATAACTAGTGTGAATACATTTATAGATAGCTTCAATTCCTAAGAACCAAAGACGAGCTGGGGTAATCTCAATTAAGTCCAATTGAGCTTATCCTCAACTTTCTAGCTATTAACTAGTTTTAATGAGCCCCCACGAGCTCACCTTAAGCTAGCTTTAGACACTTGAGCTAAGAGAAAGTCATGTCAAGCCACTTATAACTTACATGGGCTCCCTTGAGCTGAGGGTTAGCTCCGTCCATGAAACCCAAGCACTTTCAAATATATCTTGGTGCATCGAATGGAATTTGTAGCACTTAAGCTATAAAATTCCAACAAATTGGAGGTCCAATGAGTAAAGCAAGAACAAAATGAATGAAATTGAATAGATATATTTTTTAAAAAAATACGCTCCCACTCAAACAGAACATACTCAACAATTGAACATACAAAGACAAAAATAAATAATAGTTAAAGCAAATAGCTTTGAGTTATGGGTGCGACCTTAGGCATGTAAACAAAATCTCTTTACATTGTGGTTGTTAAACCCACAATGAAAGATTGTCACTCTTCTCATGTTTGAACAAATCAAACTTACTTGAACAAATCAAGTTATGCCTCTCAAACCCCAAGACATTTTGATACACAGGTTTGATCACATTCAGTCTCCTTTATGAGTTTTAACTCATAAAACTCATGAATGTGTTAAACCTCAAGCGCACTTGGTTTCTTTCTCACATCACACTCAACCTTTCGTATTGTACAAACAATATGTGGCGCCAAGATTTAATAAAGTGATTGTGTATCATTTATAGTGTGCAACATATGCTATCATAGTTATGCCACTCATGCAATTATACTTATGCAGGCAACTTATGCATTCATGTCTTTCCTTTAGCTTCGAAATACTAGAAAATTTAAGAAAAGATGATTATTTAAAAGGAGGATACTTCAGTCCCATTTCTCCCGAGACCTTCAACAACCAATCAAGAAGACCATACTAGTCCTTAATTTCCTAATAGCAAGCCATAGTCACTATGGGGTTTGAATGAAGAATCTCACACATAAGAAAGACAAAAGACAACATGCTTATTTTCTTCAATTGGTCAATTTCAAGGTTAACTATATCCCTAGACACATCCTTAAATGTTTTACTACTCCACTCCCACTTGGAAGGATGTGTCAATTCTCCCACTTAAAACATTTAGATGTGTAACTCCTATTATTCTCAATAATAGGAGAACATATCAAACAACCGTGAAATACTCCTTATTCTTACTCTTAAGAATGAAAGCTGTTGGAATTTTATAGGTTAAATGCTACAAATTCCATTTGACGCACCAAGATATATTTGAAAGTGCTTGAGTTTCATGTAGGGAGCTAACCCTCATCTCAAAGGAGCTCAATGAAGCTCTTGTAAGCTATAAGTGGCTTGACATGACTTTCCCTTAGCTCAAGTATTTAAAGCTAGCTTAAAGTGAGCTCGTGAGAGCTCATTAAAATTAGTTAATAGCTAGAAAGCTAGGGATAAGCTCCATTGGACTCAATTGAGATTATCCCAGCTAATTTTTGGTTCTTGGGAATTGAAGCGAGTTATAAATGTGTTCACACTAGTTAAGCTAGAAGAGCTAATTAAGGAGCATAAGTTGGAGTTGAAACACAAAGCTTAATGGGCGAAATTGGTGGTGCTAGATGAAGGAATCTAGCTTGGTTGAGTGCACAATAGACACTAGGGTGTACCGTGAGCTATAGCATGCATTAATGCATCTTCCCATGCATGCATTTAGACTGCAATTTCATTGTCTCCACATGGATATATGAAATCGGCTAAGAGGTTGAAATCGGCTAAGAGGGAAGATTCATCATGTACCTTGCCTTAGAATGAACATATATGACACCCTTTCACCATGGTATGTGTACTTTGGATGAAATTATGTCTTGTTTCAGTCAATCGTTGTGACCACTCGGCCAAAAAGGGATTTATGTACAAGAATGAATGGTCATGAGGGTACCATCATGACTTTAAGTGAAGATACATGACTCTTTGCCAAAGGATGTGTCCCTTGGCCAAAAGTCATGATGTTTCACTAAGACACATAACTTTTGGAAGAGTCATGACTCTTCAAAGGCACCTTTTGGTGGCCTGTAAAGTGGAATTTTGTAGTTCCTTTGAGAGAGTTTTTTCTTTGGCAGAATAGTACACTCTTCTCCCTATCTTCGAGCTAAAAACACTCCCTTATTTCAAGTCTTCATAAGTTGAAGCACTCTCCCATAATATAGTTGTTAAGCTTATTAAGAGCGTTGTGGGTGAACCATAAGGATCGCTACTTTCACAAGTTAGCAACTCTTTCGACCTTAGTGCATTATGACAAGATCGGTCTACTCCATCCATTCCAACCACGATGAGTTGGAGAAGAAGGAGAAGCCATAGTGGATCTCCATAAGAAGGCAAAACATCAAGCGTACAAGGAGTCATTCCGCTGTGTTTCAAGTTAGTATATCATCCTACTCTTCTTAGTGACATGCATAGGATCTTGTATGCTTATGAAATCATGAGATTTATTTTTTGAGTTATGATCTAAATTAAACTGAATAGAACAAATTATAATTATTACTATGCACAAGAAGAATGGAAATAATAATTAAAGGTAAAAGGAAATTAAATGATAAACCTAATTCTAAACAACCAAAGCTTTGATACTAATTAATAAGAACCTAAGCTATAAACAGCTTGAACCTAAACCAAATATGGAATTTAGAACCCTAGGATCGAATTGAACAATAAGAAAAAACTTGAATCCAGAGAAACTTGCTAATTAGAATCAAAATATGGAAATTTTGGTGTTGATATGCTATTTTCCCCAATCTTGATTGTGATCCTTTACTTCAATCCTTCCTTAACGCTCCAAACATGTGTTCTTCACTCAAGGATGGTGTTTTTACAGAAGGTTTTCATCTCTCTTTAAGATGGAGGCTTAATTCTACTTTAAATAGTCCAAAAACCTTAAGTTTAATGAAGCCCCCCGCGTATTGTCTCAGATTGTAATTCCCACGATCGTAGGAGTTGGTATGATTCCCATGATCATGGGAATTGGAAATAGATGGAATCCTCTAGTCTTTTCCTCTTTGATCTCTATTTCAATCTCCAAGTTGCTCCATCTTCCTTCCTACATAAAAATAGTCAATTCTTACCCTAAATTAACATCAAACATAAAAGAACAATAATGGAAATCAAAATAAATGAAAACATACAAAATAAATCCTAAACTACAACAATAATCAACAATTATGCAAGAAAACAAATGCCAATTACCTAGAAAAACATACAGTATGCATAATTATCAACATCCCCGCACTTAAATCTTTTCTTGTCCTCAAGCAAAACAAATACAACCACTCAATTATATCATTTCACTTTCATAAAGATGAAAGCATACAATCCCTCAAATTTAAGCCAACTTAAATATTAATTTAATACACATATCATGACTACTTTTTCATTGGTGTATATAAGAAAACTCAACAATTAACACCTTCACTAAAAGATAAGTAAAGATAAAGAAATGAATTTTCTCATGGTTTTCACTTATTTCTCTTAAGTGTTTGATGGTTAGTGTTTCGTTCAAACTTCCTATCGGAAACTACACGACCATAGGCTTGCTAATACACCAATTCTCCTCTACAATGATTGCATGCATAAATAGATCAGAAGGACTTGTTTATAGTTGTAATGTAGTAAGGGTTAAGGTGAGTAAAAAAAGGGTTAAACACAAGCATTAGTAAAGTAAAAAGAGGATAAAAACAAGATAATAGAACATAACTCCGAGGTATACAAATATGACTGATATTCTGCACTTATTGATGCTACTCTCTTGTTCTTCCTTTTTCTTTTCTTTTCTTTGTTCATTTTTTTCAATTTTCATTTTTTTAAATACATGGAAGAACTATGAATCAAAATGGCACTCTATATACTGTAATCTATAGGCAAAAATATACTCAACCCATCTTGGTAATATGTTTTACAACAATACCAACTAATGAATTATTTAATACTCTACTAAGCTTGTGAATGGGTAGGTTAAAAAGGTGTAAAGTTTTATAATTTTGAGTGTTTTCAAGAAACAAAAGGTTAAGGCTCAATGAAGGTAGCAAAAGATAATACAAAGGGTAGGTCATTTAAGCCAAGCTTTAAAACAAAAGGGCCTAAATCATCTCTATTAAGCATGCATCTGGTAGACTCAAACTAATTCAAAGCAAGTTCTGAAGGTAATAACCTAAGGAAGTATCACTCAACAAAGAAATAAAATAACTATAGATGGGGTCATATGGCTCAATCCTCATATTGGCTCAAATGAAAACTCATTATGCATCTCTACACTACCTCATTGTTCAAATGTCAATTTGTGACTAAGCTTATGTAGCCAACTATTTTTCATCACTCTATATGATTCACTTCTACTCAAGTAGCCTAATCCGAGTTCAAGCATGCATTCAATCTAATTCCAACTAGCATGATAGAATTTCATGGCAATATCCATTAGAATGATTCAAATATGGTTCCATTGCTGACACAAAGCACATAATATGCCTAACCATGCATACTATTTAACACAATGCAAACAATGCAATTGATAAAGTCAATGTCTTAAAGTTCACATTGTCCTCAATGTGCAAGTCAACTACCAAATAACGGAAAATGACCTCAAACCAAACAAAAGAAATTGCAACAAACAAATGACATGAAACCAAACAGAAAATGATAACAAACCAAACAAAAGAAAATGATATGAAACCAAAAAAAAGAGGAAATTAAACCAAACAAAAGAAATAATATAAAGCCAAACAAACATGAAATGAAATGAAAAAAAAAGAGAAACAACAAAATTAAAAGTAAGAGGGTAAGAAAAGCTTATTTAGATGATGGTAGCGACGGTGTTGGTGAAGGAACTTCAAAATTATTCCTCTGACAGAAGTTGAGGAACCTCATCTTCAAACTATGCTACTTCTTATGGACTTTCCACATTTGAGTGTCGAGCTTATTTAGTTGGGATGTCAATTGTTAAGAATTGGCAGCCATCTTTGTTGATATCATTTGACCTCTGCTGGTGCACTCAGTTCCACCTCCACTGCTTCGTCCTCTATGGAACTCTAAAATCCTCAAATGCATACTGCAGTAAGGAACATGAGGGGCACCAATATAGCTGCTTCCCAACCCTCCACATCCCACGCAATCTAGAATGGAACTCCAAAATCTCAGAATGTCTCAAATATAATATTTCAAACATATCATGTGGAGTTATACGCAAATTCTCCATATAAACATTATAGAACACACCCAAAGCAGAAGTAATATGAGACATCCCAAAAGACAAACTCTTTTTATTAACCACACTCACTATTGATCTAAAAATCCTATAAGGTGTGTTGATTTTAATTTTTCCATCCATACACCATAAAAAGAAAATGTCTTTGGTCGAGCAATTGCTGCTTTCTGTTTTATTAAACACAGTCGGACACATAAATTTATGTAAAAGTAGATGCTTAGCACTCTGGATTAAATAATTTGGTGCATTGTATGAGTCAAAATGTTCTTCACCTGTGCGAGTTTTCCAATAAAAATCAACATCAAAATCAGCGTAACCATCTAAAATTTTTGCATTTGACAAGTTGAATATTTCACGCATGATAGGATTATCAAGTTTAAAAACATTTCTAGCTAACCTAAACCAAAACACATCCATTTTAGGGTTGTACAGGACTGTTGTGAAAAACTCTAAAGCTATAGTAGCATAAATAGGTACATTGCAAAGAACAAATCTGTTCCACCCTACATTTGAAGCTAGTTGCTCAAGTTTTCGTCTCACACCTATGTTCTATAACAATTCAAAATCAAAATACCTAGGAGTGACTATTTCTCTATCCCTAAGGTCACAGAAATGCGGACCTTCTTCTGAATAGATTAGGAAGTGAGAGCAGTAAGGTGCTGCTAAATCGTGCTTACCTTCATCGGAAACTTGCGAGCGAAGTTCATCAATTGACTTCCTAGCCATCATCTTCATTGGTGCCATTGTAAGAGGAAAATCTGGAAGGATTGAGAAGAAGATGAGTGAAATTCCTATTTAAGAGAGAGAGAGCAAAATCTTACCCAAATCCTTATGTTTTTTAATGATTAATGCATGAAAAGATGAAAGGATTGTAATATTAATGAAAAGAAATGAATACAATACCAAAAATCTCAAGGAAAAATGAAGAGTATAGAGAGTGGGAGGAGGATTTTCGTAGGTTATAGAGAAAAGGAGTGAAAAATTTGAGAGTGGGTGAAAGAAGAAAATGGGAGGGAATTTTAAATTTCCCTCCTGGATGGAATTCCCACGACCGTGGGAATTTCATTGAGAGTGGATGAGAGAAGAAAATGAGAGGGAAGTTTAAATTTCCCTCCTAGATGAATTCCCACAATTTTCACGATCATGTGATTTCTCTCAAGAAACTTTCTGTAGAGAATTCCCACAATGGTGGGAATCACCACATTTCCCACAATCTTGGGTTGTCTCTCCAGAAACTTTCTGGAGAGATTTCCCAGATCGTGGGAATTGGTGATTCTCACGATCCAACCCTTATTCCAAGCTTGATATTAGTTTTCTATGATCTCATAACCTACAAACACATAAAATTAATATCATCAATAAGAATTTTGAAAAGAAAACAAGTTGAAATTTTAACAAAAACCAAATTGAACATCATTCATACTCAATTCAAGCATCTTGGCTCATGTATAAGTCAAATGTTTTTTCAAATCAATCTTGTATGTAAAGATTGGTTGGTATTCACTAAAAAGTTCCTTAGTTCAAACTAGTATGGAAAGACAATAACATTCCTAAAACCTCCTTTATTCTTTTTCAAGGATCAAGCAAAGATTGAGAATAAAAGATAAACTCAATTTCAACATCTTTGACCTACTATACTTTCTACAAACTAGAAAGTAAATCCATTGACAATCTATTTTCCAATTATCACTGTTCTTTTAAGGATCTTAGATCTTTGTAACTTGATTGGTGATAAATAACAGTGGTGTGAAATGGTTAATTGAGTCTATAAGCAGTCCAAATTAAAAAAAAAGATAAGCTAGAGTTACATGATATATTCTATTTGAAAAAAGGAATCAATAACCTTTAGAAGCAGTATACATGGCAATCACATTCTTTGCCAAAGTATTCATATTTGCATAAGGGTGGCAATCCTTGTAAGGGAAATGGATACAAGAATAAGAACCTCAATTACATTTAACTACAACTTGATCTAGCAACGTCTTGATCATTTATAATAGCTAACAACTTCATGTTTGGTCTATATTTAATTTGCCTGTCAAATAATCAGTTTCTCTGCATATCATTCTTTGAAAGGATATTTGAAGCTCTAACACCTAGAACTCATAATGCTCATGTCTCCATATAGACATGCAGATATGGAATACTTAATGATTGAATGACAAGCCCATATTTCATCCCTATATGAGAGTAACTGATGTGATTGATAGACACATTTCTGTCTCTTTGGCACACCTGTATTATGCATCTATGTTTATTCTTCACAAGCTTGAGTGACTTTTTTAGGTTTATTTATTGGTTGCTATTAGGATTTTTCTCCATACTACAACTATACTTACACTTTTAACTTTGCATTCTTCTAATGTTCCTTACATTAATTCATTTTAATTTATAGAAAAGAAAATTAAACTTCTTTTTAAAAGAAAAAAATATATTAGTGGAGATGAAATACAAGGCAATGTTCTGCATACAAAAGTGAGCCTGTGTTAAGATCTGATTAACTAATAAGGAGAAAAACTAAGTTTTTCTACTCCATAAACAATAATCTCAAGTGTAAACTTGAACAATAACCAAGCTCAAAGTTATTAAGTGAGATAATTGTTTCTTAAGAATAGTCTAGGTTCATTATCACCAACAATAAATACAAGATGCCAAACTTATAGCCATTTCTTAAACGCAACTCAATGAGATCTTAGAGACACTCTTCTTTAGGTGAAATAAGCTTGAGGGAGACTTACTATAGATAGTTTGAGCTTATTGCTTCCTATTGTGTATCCATTTTGCCCTAACTTTCAGCCATATCTCTACTACAAAGAAATTGTATGTTATGAATCGTGAGTTGTTCTCTTATCTAATAAATCACTTCTTGAATGATTTGATGACTTAGCCTCTCTTTGTTTTGGAATATTCTTTGGTTTCTAGAAATAAATTTGTAAATGTAAAGAGCTT
Source organism: Erythroxylum longipes (assembly GCA_027563885.1). NCBI lineage: Eukaryota > Viridiplantae > Streptophyta > Magnoliopsida > Malpighiales > Erythroxylaceae > Erythroxylum > Erythroxylum longipes. The sequence continues at coordinate 10,887 of JAOQMS010048887.1, read as the reverse complement.
TAACGAGAATGAATTTCTTAGTTATTAAATAATTAAACATTTTTTATGTTTTAAAATTGTTTGAACAAAGTTTTCATAATCATTATATTTAAGAGTTTATAGTTAATAAAAGTTCAACAAATAAAGTTCCACATTATATTATTCATATTAAGGCTACTATAAAGCCAAATTTAATGCAAAAGTATTTAGCATTTAATGTTTATCAAGTTTAGGTTAGGTAACTTTCACAAAACATACAACTAGTTAGTTTCATTCTTTTTATAAGTAACTTTAACAAAACTTAGTTTCATCCTTTTTATAAGTAACTTTAACAAAACATGAAACTAGTTATTTGCATTCTTTCTTTTAAAAAATTAAAATGAGGAGTACAAACAACAATAGTACAAAGCCATTTGAAGAAGGTCACCAAGCATCTTTGAAGCTAATATATATGCTAAAAAATTATATACTAAAAGATAAGAAGACTCAAGCCTATTTATGAGTTACATGCAAAGTTTATTATACAAGTCATTTTAATCGAAAGTTAAAGGTTGCCCATGAAGCGTCAAACTTCCTCTTTATTTCATTTATTGGTTATCTAATCTCCAAGTTGAGGCTATCACAGGAATACAATTCCTTGCTGCTTCAGAGAGCAAAATTTTTTCCCTTCTCCATTATAAAAGCTCAACCAAAACTTGATCTATATTAATTTTGCTCCCTTTAAAACATTTTTTTTCTTTTCATCTATATACACAAGCCCAAAGCTATTGTGTAAAAAAAATTTGTTCCCTTGGGCAATATTTTTGTTAAGAGCTATCCATTCTAAGATATTAACATAATTGTGTCTTGGAAAATTAAACTAGAAAAGGGATATAATAGGGTTCCATATGGGGCTGGAATACCTAGACAAGCAACAAGTAATAGGTAGATTGAAGTAGTTCAATCTATGTAAGAGTTACTAATCTATTCTTGGTCCTTAACAACATGAAGAAGGATAACTTAGGCAGAAGATTTTTACTCCAAATTGTGATGCTCTAGATATCCATAGTCCCTCTCATCTTAAAGAGTTCACTACATGATCTATTCATGAAACCTTTATAGTTATGTCACTACCATTATAACAATTAGTCTTTTCTATATCTGAGTTATAGTCAGGTATAATATGAGTAGCTTTAGGGTGGAATTTAGATCATTGGCTGTTAATGATCTACATATTCACTTTAGAACAGCTTGGAATTATGCTCAATACTTTTGAAATTTCTTGAGAGCTATAAATGGTCCAATTTTGCTTTAGTTATCAAAGTACATGGAAGCTTTTTCTCCATTCCTGACTATGAATTGAAGATTTTCAATTAGCAAACTCCCTAGTTTTAAAATTTGGGAGAAAATCCAAAAATTGGAGAGTTTATTAGTGAATTATTGATGAGAATCCAAAGGGAGTTATAAGTACAATATCGAATTTTGATCCTTGAGCATTAATGGAGGTCCAATCATATGGACAAGAGCTTAAAAAATTAAAGAAGCTCTAAGTAGGCTAATTTAAGGTATAAAGGCTAAAAGTACAAGTTGCTCTGAAGAATTAAGTTAATCTTTAAATTCAAGGCTAGTTAACTTAATTCAAAAAATGTAGTAGTAAAATGTTTTGTTTAAAAAATGCAACAAGATGGAAGAATTCCAAGTTATACAAAACTTAAAATCAAAGAGGATACATTTTTCATTCCAATGAATTAAGAATAAGGTCATTTGGCGATTTTTAGCTCAATTTATGGTTTTTGAAAATTGAATGTTTGACACAGACGCAAGAATGATGAGGCGATATTGACAATTTGTATTATTTTCCAATTTTGGAGGATTTCTTGCGAATAATGAGTTGTATTTTTTTTATTCTTTTGCATATCTTTTGGACTTATTTTCATATTTCATAGCTACAAATTAGGAAATTAAGATTATTTTTGAAGTTCTTTTATTTTATACAATCTAAATATTTTAAAATCAAAATCATAATTAGATTTAAATTTCTCCTTTATGGTTTTATTTCTTTCTCTACATAAAGTCACTTTTTATGTTTGTAAGAGATAGAATTATCACCAATAATAATTTTGAAAGTATTATCTTTCTTGATTCTTTATTGAACTCTTTGAACTTATCAAAGTTTTTATTTGTGATGTTCCTAATTTAGACTTATCACTTACCTTCTGTTCTTTATTCTTAAGTATGGTGTCTATAACTTTTATTATCACTTGGGTTCTTATTTGATTATACAAACAATGGGTCAAAGTTCCTTTTATAAATCTAGTCTGTTAGATGATTATAGGGCAAGTTGTCAATTCCAATTGTTAGGTCTTTCTACTCTTAGTAAGGTTCACATTATTTGGTATCAGAGCTTTGGCTTTAAGGCCAAGTTCGCATATCCACTATTAATTGCATCTTTTGTCAAAAAAATGGTTCAATTGATTTTCGTCCAAAATTCAATTTCATCTTTATTATATTAATTGCATCTAATCTCAATTAGTTTTAAAAAGGGTAAAAAGAAAAATCAGAAAAAAGAGAGAAAAGAACTCAAATTGGTGCCTAGTATTAAAAATATAGAAATTATTGCTTATATCTGATTTCTTTGTCTGTCTACATCATTATATAGTTTGAAACACCTTTATTTACACCTTCTTGCCTTATTTTAAAATTCTCTTTGTTTAAATCCAAATTTGCTTACACTATTCTCATCTGAATATTTGTTTTCTTCTTGTCCTAGTTCTAGAAACATTTCTCCTTCTTTGATTATATTTTTTCTCTATTTTCATTCCTTTCTCAAATTATGTGACTAATTTGTTTATTTTTGGGTGTTACAAGTTAATTGTTTGTTGTTTTGATTAGTTCCTTAAAGAATTGAAAAAACTTAAGTAAGAGTGGAAAAAGGCAATGGTTGATGGTGATTAAGAATTCTACATGGCTTAATACAAGAAGGATTTGGATGTGTTTGGGAGCTTGGACAACAAGAAACACTTATACAATCTCAACAAAGTGTTACTAAAGCAAAAGATTCTATTAGAGGATCCTGGAGGAATAATGACATGGTTGTAGGCTAAACATGCTAAAGAGGCTTTCAACAATTTGATGGTGGATATATATGCAAGAGAAGAAGCTAAAACACTTTAACACATGTCGACTAACTTCAAATGATGATTCAAGGCTTAGAGCAATGTATTGGACTTATTGAAGAAGGCTAACTATGTTGTACAACTATAAACAACATGCTTGTTATAACTAGGCTATTTTGACATCTTTGGACCGTATGGTGTAACCGATTTGGGCCGACTTAGATTATGCTTTGAACATCTAAATTAAGTTATTTAGGAATTAACTAAGTGGGTTCCATCCCCACACAAGCCCATTTATCTGTTTGGTTTGTTTTGGGCCTAAACAACTCATTTTAAGCTTCTTTGTTAGGAGTCTACTATTCAAGCCAAAATCCAGATCCTATCCTTATGGAATTCAACCTTGAAATTAGCTTTAGTATGTTAACACTATAAAACTCATTCTTAATCAGATTTGAATGTTTCCATATTCAATAGACACATTGAGTGTTCTTTGCATTCCTTCAGAGAAATCATTTCTAGTGTTATTTAAGGACTTGATTTTCATTCAGGCAAGGGCTTGTGAAGATCAAAACCCATTCCTTATCACCCTAATCTCTTTCTAACTATATGGTTGTGACAAAAATACCGTCTTCAGTTGTTAATTCAATCTTGATTCACATAGAATGATATTTAGATCCTAAATCCATGCTTTGTGCTTCATCCGATCTAAAGTGAAGAGCTCTTAGAGGTTAAAACCCTATTTTTTAGTGAAATAAGAGCATGAGTGCTATAAATCTTGAGGGAAACACATAAGGAAGTGTTTTAAAGGTCAACTAATATTATTTTTTTCAGGTCTAAAACATATCTTATAAAAAAAGATCGTATCGATGGCATTCAAGACATTTTTGACGTCATCAAAAGTTAGAGAAACTTTTCTTGAGATTTGATGTGGTTGATGATTGGTTCGAAAGGCTAACATCAAGTATACATAAAAGGCAGCCTAAAGCAAGACTAACAAGGGAGCATGATGATGATTTTATTGATGACTTAGATAATAGAGAACGAGTCTCAAATGTAAGTTTAGGTAGACTTTGGTTTAATAGTTGAGTTAAGGTTGACAACAACTTAGGGAGTATAAAACTAAAAATTCCACCTTTACAAGGGAAGAATGATCCTTAAGCTTATTTAGAATGGGAAAAGAAGGTAGAGTTAGTTTTTTATTGTCATAACTACTCTAAGGAGAAAAAGGTGAAGTTGGATGCCATAAAATTTACTAATTATGTAATTATTTGGTGGGATCAGCTTGCACTCAGTAGGAGATAATATGGTGGGAGACCTACGGACATGCGGGAAGAGATGAAGCATTCAAATTCAATTTGTATTGAGTTTCCTTATTCTTTTGCATATCTTTTGGATTTATTTTCCTATTTCACATTTGTAAATTAGGGAAATAAGTTTATTTGAAAAGTTCATTTATGTTAGGAAAGCTAAGTATTTCTATATCTAAATTAATTAGATTTAAGTTTGACTTATGGGATTTTATGCCTTCTTTGATATATAAGGCAAAGAATTAACATCAATAATATTTTAGAGAGCATTCTCTTTCTTGGTTCTTTATTGAACTCTTTGAACTTATAAAAAATTTAACTTATGACGTCTTTAATTCAGAATTATCACTCACCTTCTCTTCTTTATTCTTAAGTATTGCATCTATAACCTTTCTTTTCACTTAGGTTCTTGTTTGATCATACCAAAAAGTTTCTAAGTTCCTTTCATAAATATGTAATCTAGGACAAAGTTATCAATTTTAGTTGTTCGGTCTTTCTACTCTTAGTAAGGTTCACATCAATTTCTCAAAACCTTTTATTTCCAAGAGCTAAGTGCAGATCCACCTAACCTATAGAGCATCATTATTAGTCAAAATTTTCCATTTCTCTTAGCTATGCATACTTTATTACTTACTTTTACAATGTAATTTCTTGTCCTCCCTCAATAGTAGGTTTGCAAATTTCTTACTAGCTCAGTTTAGCACTATATCTGCTACCATTCTTCCCAAATCAAATAAAACATCTCATCATTTTGTCAATTGTCTTAATTAGTTCTTCAGAGATGAATATGTGAGATGACCAAAAAAATATGGAGTGAATTAATCATATAATTACTCAATTGCATTCTTCTAGTAAATGACAAAGTTTAATTGCACCAACTACTTAGTTTGAAAAAAATTTCTTAGTTTTGTTACATTTTAGTTACCTTGTTGTTGATTTCGTTGACCTATCTTGGTGTCATTTCATCCTTGTTATCTTCTTCTTGATTTTACTTCCTTTATTCTTTCTAATTAATAATAATTTTTAGCAATCAAAGTTATAAACCCCATTGTTGCTTGTTGTTTTGGTAGGACCATAGGGCTTGCAAGGAGAAATTGAGTGGTAAAAGGAAAGAATGGCTAGAAAATCATCAAGAAAAGCTAAAATTGAAGGAGACACGAGTGATTAAAGTGACCTAGTCTTGAGTGTAAACATATAATCGAGTTGTGAGGAGAACAAATCTTTGTTACTAACTTTTTCTTTATAGATTTAAACATAAGTAATGATGAAGATAATTCAAAAATCGATCACATATTGTTCATGAAGGCTATCCAAGACCAATTCAAGGTTTTAAAAATGAGATTGGATAGTTTAATGTCCCTATCCAAGCCTAAATTTTATAGGAAACGCATGTTTAAAAAGGAGGAAGAGGATGATTCTAATTATGATGGCATCAACTTTAAGGGCTATTTTAAAATGAGATAACAATTAGTGAAGTATTAATATGAAAACTTTTCAAGTGAAGAATGATCTTGAACTATATTTTGAGTGGGAGAGGAAGGTAGAACATGTGTTTGATTGTCATAATACACTAGCAAAAGAAGATTAAATTACAAATGGTTGAGTTTATAGATTATACTAGTATTTAGTGGGATCAATTTGTGACTACTAGGTGTCGAAATGGTGAGAGACCTATTTGGTCATGGGAAGAGATAAAGATAGTAATGTCTAAGAGGTTATACATAGCTATTATTATAAGGACTTGTGTAGAAAGTTGTCATAATGGACTCAAGATTCCATGAGTATAGAGGATTACTATAAGAAGATGGAGATAGTCATGATTATGACTAATGTAGAGGAGGATTGTAAGGCAACTGTGGCTAGATCGTAAGGCAACTGTGGCTAGATTGATTAAGTGGTTGAATAAAGAGATAGTTGATGTGGTAGAATTACAAAATTATATGGAGATGAAGGTTTTGTTGTATAAAGCTATCAAGGTGAAGGGAATTGAAGTTTAAGGGTGCTTTAAAATATGGTTCAACTTCTAGCTCTTCGTTGAAGTCAAATTGGAAGGATAACAAAACTACTTGAAACCTTAGATAGAACTTCAAAACCTACAGAAGATGACAAAGCAAAGTATTCAGTTTTTATTTTCAAAGGTAAAACCAAAACTTAATCAAATTCTAATTCATGTAATGATAAGTGTTTCATGTGCCAAGGATTTAGGCATATTGTTTCTGAATGTCCAAATAAAAGAGATATGATTGTTATGGATAACTGATACATAGACAGTGTTAGTTTAATTGATGAGTAGGATGGTAATAAAGTCTAACTTGAGCACATCTTTCATACTAGGTGTCATGTAAAGAAATAGGTGTGCAACATGATTATTGATAGTTGTGTTTATGCTAATGCTACCAGTACTTTGTTAGTGGAATGGTTAATTTGGCTACATTAAAGCATCCTATACCATAAGATTTGGAATTACTAAATGAATTGGGAGAAATTAATGTGACAAAAAAAACATTAGTAGCATTCTCTATTGGCAACTATAAGGATGAGGTTTTTTTGTGATGTGGTACTAAAGCATGTTGGTCATAAACTCTTAGGATGTTTGTGGGAGTTTGATAGGAAGGTTATTGATGATGGGTACAATAATAGATATTCTTTTGTAATGAATAATTGAAATATTATGTTACCATCTTTAAAATCCCATAAGCATATGAGGATCAAATTAGGATAAATAAAGAGCGCAAGGAGAGAGAAAAAAAAGTAAGCTCACAAGAAAAAGAATAGAGTGATAGAAAAAGTGAGTGTGTAAATAAGCAAAAAAAATTCAGGTGTGGATTGATTGAGTGGTAAAAGGTAAGAATGGCTAGAAGACCACTAGAAAAGCTAAAATTGAAGGGAACACGAGTGATTAAAATGACATAGTCTTGAGTGTAAACATATAAGGAAGTTGTGAAGAGAACAAATCTTTGTTACGAACTTTTTCTTTACAAATTTAAAGAAGGTGAAGATAATGTAATGGTGAAGATAATGTAGAAATTGATCACAAGTTGTTCATGAAGGCTATCCAAGACCAATTAAAGGTTCTAAACATGAGATTGGATAGTTTAGGGTCCTTATCCAAACCTAAATTCTATGGGAAACACACGTTTAAAAAGGAGGAAAAGGAGGATTTTGATTACGATAGGACTAGCTTTAAGGGCTATTTTAAAATGAGATAATAATTAGTGAAGTATTAATATGAAAGCCTTTCAAGATACGAATGATCTTGAACTATATTTGGAATGGGAGAGGAAGGTAGAACATGTGTTTGATTGTCATAATACTCTACAATAAGAAGGTTAAATTATAAACAATTGAGTTTATAGATTATACTAGTATTTGATGGGATCAGTTTGTGACTAGGAATGGTGAGAGACCTATTTGGTCATGGGAAGAGATAAAGATAGTGATGTGTAAGAGGTTGTATGTAGCTATTATTGTAAGGACTTGTATAGAAAGGCGTCATTGTGGACTTAAGATTCCATGAGTATAGAGGATTACTATAAGAAGATGGAGTTAGTCATGATTATGAATATTTTAAAGGAGGATCGTAAGGCAACTATGGCTAGACTGATTAAGTGGTTGAATAAAGAGATACTTGGTAATATTGCAAAATTATATGGAGATGAAGGTTTTGTTGTATAAAGCTATCGAAGTGAAGGCAATTGAAGTCTAAGGGTGCTTTCAAACACGGTTCAACTTCTATCTCTTTGTAGAAGTAAAATTGAAAGGACAACGAAACTACTTGAAAACCTATAGAGAAATTCAAAACCTATAGAAGATGTCAAGTCAAAGGATTCAGTTGTTGTTCTCAAATGTAAAACCAAAACTCAATCAAATTCTAATTCATGTAATTTTAAGTGTTTCACGTGCCATAGATTTAGGATATTGCTTCTCAATGTCCAAATAAAAGAGATATGATTGTCATGGATAACTAAGACATAGAAAGTGTTAGTTTAATTGATGAGGAGGATGGTAATAAGGTCAAATTTGAGCACATCTTGCATACTAGTGTCATGTACTGAAATAGGTATGCAGCATGACTATTGATAGTTGTATTTGTGCTAATGCTGCCAATACTTTATTAGTGGAAAGGTTGAATTTAGTTGCATTAAAGCATCCTAAACCATATGATTTGCAATTGCTAAATGAATTTGGAGAAATTAATGTGAAAGAGTAGGTGTTGGTAGCATTCTCTATTGGCAACTATAAGGATGAGATATTTTTATGATGTGATGCTAAAACATGTTAGTCATAAACTCTTGGGATGTTTGTGGAAGTTTGATCGGAAGGTTACTAATGATGGGTATCTCTTTGTTTAGGATAGATAAAGAGTGCAAGGAGAGCTAAAAACAATTAAGCACGCAAGAGAAAGAATAGAGTGATAGAAAAAGTGAGTGTGCAGATAAGTGGAAAAAAAATTTAGGGTGTGGATTGTATGAAGAAGAGAATGGTAAGAGGGTTAGTGGTTTTGTTAGTTATAGTGAGATTAAAAGTACCATGTTAGTAAAGTAGCAATTAATTGTCTTTTTATACAATGATGTTTGTTTTTTAACTAAAAAACTTAATGATATGAAACAAAACAAGGTTCTTTAAAATTTAGTCAGACCGTCTATTAAACCACTTAGAACAACTAGAAAACAACTTCAAATCCCACCGATTAAGTTTGACCAACACTATAAAACACTCTTAACAACATTAACATAGTCTTCCTATATGTATAATATCTCATTCTTACATACAAATCATATTTATTCATCAACTGATCTCAATAAGGCAAGGACAACTCAAGAACACTCCAAACCAAATTTCAAACAAATGAAACACAAGATAAATTAAACTTACTAGAATAGAAGGCCAATAATTACTTCTAGCCTAAAGTAGATATCACTAGCTTGAATTATCCACCACCATGTTAGGCCAGACTTGGATAAAGGAAAGAACAAAAAAAGAACTTGGATAAAGGCTAAACATGAGTGGGTGAAGAAACTTACATGGGAAATGTCAAAAGTTACAATTAATTATTAGCCAAAATTCATCCACTATTCAATCATAACAAAATCCATACCCATTTAATGCTTTATGACAAATTTGCTTAATACCCATCAACTTGCATGATCTTCTCTCATTTGGATCAAATGACAACCAAAACATGGGCTTGATAGAAATTGGCCTTTCTATGCTTGTTGCTCATGTGTTGGGTCAAAAATGATCTTAGACACTTCTTAGACCTTTAGCACTCCATTGACAATATTGTAGAATACAATTAAAAATTGGGCTGAATTGTTTTCACTCACTTGGGCTCATCCTCCCTGGGTTGAGGAGGATTTGTCCTGAAATCTTCAAGCACTCCACCTTCCAAATATGGAGATATATCTCTAATGTTGAAAGTAGCCAAGACATTGCCAAATTCTATTAAAAGTTAATCTTGTATGCATTATCTCCAATCTTCTCACGAACTTCAAATGGGCCATCGACTCTAGGTGCCAATTTGCTTTTCTATTGGAGGGAAATCTTTTTTCAATTTTCCCATACAAGATCACCAGGTTCCAAATGGGTGGGTTTTTTATACTTATTAGCTCTCCTTTTACAAGCGTCATTAGCCTTGACTATTTGGCCTCTAACGAACTCATGCAACTTTTTCGTGGCTTTAGCCTTCTCTTTATCATCAAGACTCACTTCTACATCAAGAGGCAAATATTTCAATTCAAGGGGAGTGATAGGATTAAGGCCATAAAATACTTCAAATGGGGTATGGCTGGTCGTAAAACTAGGAGACTGGTTATAGGCAAACTTGGCATGGGCTAATTTGATGTCCCAATCCCTTAAACTTTTACTCACTAAGGTTCTTAGGATAGTCCCTAAAGTTCTATTGGTAACTTTGTCTTTTCCATCTATTTTAGGGTGGTGAGATGTGCTAAATAAAAGCTTAATACCCAATTGACTCCACAAAGATCTCCAAAAATGGATAAGAAATTTAGAATCCCTATAAATGCTTCTAGGAATACCATGTAATCTCACAATTTCTTTGAAAAATAATTCAGCCACATGGGATGCATCATGAGTCTTGTTGCATGCAATACTCTCTTTAAAATTAAGAATATCCCAACATTAGCTTCTTCAACTATCTCTTCATCACTCAGATTCCTCTATGTCACTTGCTTCCTCTTAAATAGCCTCTTCAATTTCCTTGGCTGTCATTACTCTCTTGTTAGGAAAATTGTCTTGGAAGTGACCATAACCATGGCATTTGAAACACTTCTTATCTTTTAAATCCCCTTGGTTACCTTCTTGCTTCATAAATTGTGGCTTCTTTTTAGGAGAATTATTCACCTTCTCCTTAGCTTTGTCTTTGCTGGAAATATAACCCTTGGAATAAGATACGGAACCTTATAGTTAGTGTAACACCCCATTACCCTAGGATACGCATCGGGACGCCCGTAGGTCGTTCCGACACATAACCTAAGATAACGGAG
>JAOQMS010048875.1:0-30935 GCA_027563885.1 Erythroxylum longipes | reverse complement strand
GTTAGAGTCTTTTGTACTAAGTCAGTGATTTTGAATAGCTCATTCAGCATATCAGCATTGAGCATCTTTTGTATTTTGTTTTAAGTTTTGATGCGTATATTGACTTGTAAAAAACTCTGACTGTGTTTAGAAAAAAGGGAAAGTGAGATTGAATTCCTTTCCATGTCTGATTTGTTGTATGTGAAGATTGGGATAATGAAATGTACATGTGCATGTTCTTCTCTGTTGCAATTGCCAAGGTTGTTGTATTAGAATAGCAGGTTAGAATTGGAGAGATTGTGTTCTGAACGCAAGGAAAAATATAGAGGAAAAGTATCATCTGTGATGACGTCACACACAGACACAGAGGGAAATATCGAGGAAGAGTATCGTCTGTGATGACGTCAAAACACAGACAACACGTCAGCACACAGACGACACGTCAGCACTTAGAAGCAAGGAATTGTCTGTGATGACAAATCATAAGGCAGACGATAGAACACAAACGATAAAACACAGATGATAGGGGTGGTCAACCCAGAAGATAAAAGTCAACTATAAACGATAGAACCTAGACGATAAAAACATAGACCATAGTCAAACACAGACGATAGACCAATCACAGAAGAAGGAGTTAAGAATTTATGCAAATTGTCCCGAAGCGTGTACAAACGCACATTGGGGACTCACCCATGCTATCCTTTGACATATTTAGGCTTGAATGGAGACGAGCCTTAAAAAAAAAGGTTAGATTGGAATGCAAGTGTTTGCGTAAAATGTCTGGTATCCGAATGGAATCGTTGGGCTCCATAAACGGGGTCCGACAGTCTACTTTTAATATATCTGAACTACCTAAGCCTTGTCTCTCTTAATTTTTCATTAATATTAGCCACCTTTAATTTGTCTCTTGCTCTTACATTCCTAAATTTATCTCTTCTAGTAAAGTTGCACATCCAATAGAGCATCCTTATCTTCACCATCATTAATTTATGATTATTCACCTATTTAATGGGTTAACACACTGTCCAATAGGGCATGGCCAACTTAATTGCTAAACAATAAAATTTACCTTTAAGCTTGAGTGGTATCTTTTTGTTATATAAAACTCCTAATGCATTTCTTTGTTTAAGCAACCCTGATCTGATATGATGAACTATGTCTTCATCAATCTCTTAATTACTTTGGATGATAGACTTTAGATACTTAAAATACTCATTTTGTGGTATAACTTTTGAATCAATCTTTACGTCCACATCGGACTCCACCTTATGGCTTAAAAAGTTATATTCTAAGTACTCAGTCTTACTCATACTCAGTTTAAAGTCCTTTGACTCTAACATATTCTCCCAAAGTTCTAGCTTAACATTGGCACCCTCTTTTATCTCATCCACTAAGACAATGTCATCAATAAATAACATACACTAAGGCACATCCCCTTAGATATTCTTGGTGATCTCATCCATCATTGCTGTAAGTAAAAAAGGGATCAATAAGGAGCCTTGGTGCATTCTAATATCAATAGAAAAATGATTTGTATCTTATCCTATTGTGCTTACACTAGTCTTTACACCTTCACAAATATCCTTAATAACCAATATATAGGCCATAGCAATTCCTTTAACTTCTAAACACCTCTACATGATTTTCTTAGGCACCCTATCATATGCCTTTTCTAAATCAATAAAAACCATGTACGAATTATGTTATCTTTCTTTATAATATTCCATTAATCTTCTAAGGAGATGTAACGTCTCTGTCATGGACCTTTATGGCATAAAGCTAAACTAGTTATCCAAGATAGGAACATCCTTTCTCATTCTTTTCTCAATCACCTTCTCCCATAACTTTAGGTTGTGACTAAGTAGTTTGATGCCTCTACAGTTTTTACAACTTTGGATGTCCCATTTGTTCTTATGTAGAGGAATTAGCATATTAAGTCTCTGCTTATCTAACATTTTGGTGGACTTAAATATCACTTTAAAAATCTTGGCTAGCCAAGTAAGACCCTCTTCTCCTAGACTCTTCCACATCTCTACGGGGTATCTCATCAGGCCTTACTACCTTTCCACTCTTCATCTCCCTCAATTCTCTTTTAATTTCTTCCCTTATAATTTGCCGACAACAAATAAAGTCATGATTCCTCTTAGACATGCTAAGATCACCAAGAGAGATATTGTCCTCTGTGCCTCTATTAAAAGGCTAAAGAAGCACATGATACGAGCACCCACCCTACTTTATCTTTTATACAAAGGAATTGATCTAAGTCTCTTGCGTTTTATGCTCTAGCTCTCTCCAACTCAAAAATATCCTCGTCACCATCTTTAGTTTCCAGTCGTTAGTATAATTTCTTGTAAGCTTTGCTTTTAGCTTTTGAGATTATCTTCTTTGCCTCTTTCTTTGCCAATTTATAACTCTCTCTACTAAATACTTTCTCTACCTCTATGGTGCTATCCAACACGGCTTTATGTACAACCTTCTTGATCTTAATCTTTTCTTGTACATCTTCATTCCCTTTAGAAACACCCAAGATTTCCTTAGTTGTATTTCTTATAAGATTTGTTACTTTCTCCCACATCTGATTAGCATCTCCTTCCAATTTCTATTCTTCTCAATATATTACTCGATCTTTAAGTTATTCCATTGTATCCCTTTTCAGATTTGATCATTTGACTATGATACTCCTATTAGGACTTCTCTTCTTCCTCCAACATTTAATATAAGAACCAAAACCAATAATCTATGTTGAGTTAACAAGAATGTATTAGGTATCACCTTGCAATCCTTACAACTAGGTCGATCACTCTACCTTACGAGGAAATAGTTAATTTGAGTTTTTGTGCTTCTACTCTTAAACGTAATTAGGTGCTCCCTGTTTTTCTTGAGAAAAGAGCTGGCTATCACCAACTCAAATACTACCACAAGATCCAATAAAGTAATCTTACTATTATCCCTATCACTGTACCTGAAACTCCCATGAGTACCATGAATACCTGTTTGAGGTTGCCCTTATATAACCATTAAAGTCTCCTCCTAGTATAACTCTCTCGTCAAAATAAATAATTTAATAAGTAAATTTATTTATAAATTAATACTTATTTGTTAATATATATTTTAATAACTAAAAACTAATTTAATTTGAAAGTTATGCATTTTAAGAAGTTTTAAACTTAAAGTATATTTATTAAATAATTATTAAATTAAATATTTTTATTTTAAAAATATTTTAAAAGTAATTAGATAATATTAATTATAATTATTGTTATTAATTAATATTAAATAATTAGAATAATATATTTAATTAATGAAAAATTAAATTATGATAAAAAATAAAACATAGAAAACAAAATAGTAAACAAAAATCAAAGTGAAAACAAATCTAAGCTAAAACAAGAGACACTTAAGTTACTAAATTCTGTACGAGGCAAAATTTCGTTGAAATGTCCACCCCATGTAACAATCCTTACCCAATTCGTCATTCCTCTCAAAATTCAAGTTTAAATTATTTTATGTATATCCTCATCATCTTGTGAGCCTGAGGTGAAGCCTGCTCTAGTCAAGAAGTTCCTTCAAACCATGTCTATCCAGCTACTCTGTGTGATAATTATGCTCTTCTTTGCACCACTCAAATTAATGTCACAAACTACAGTTCCTTCACATCCACCACCACCTTATTCCTGCTCCTATCCTTGTTAACCTCCACCTACAGCTACTAATAGTTGCCCACCACCACCTCCTTCAATATTGCCGCCATCATTCTTCTATCCACCTCCGCCTGGTGGTGGGAATTTCCCTATTTTGCCCCCCTTTGCATTTGCACCTCCACCTCCTAACCTAATATTGTTTTACTTTCCGTGGTACTACAAGAATCCGCCACCACCACCACCGAACTACTCACTTACAGCAATAGTGCCAAAGTCAACACTGCTCACAGTTTGCGTGCTTTCGGTAGTATTTCTCTCTTCTATGTTCTAACCTTATGAGAAGCTTAAGTATGCATTTAGCTCCACTATTGTTGTGTAAATTTAGCAGGCATTAGACTGGTGGTGGTAGTAATTAATTAAGGGTATTGTTACTGGCTTGTATAGTTTATTCATTGCATGTATGTTTATCCCAAGATGGTGTAAAATATTTGCTGTATTTCATTCAGTTATGTGCCCAAGAATTAGTAGATCTTGCCTAATTTACTGGACCTGGCATGAGAGGAATTCCAGGAGAAATCAATTTCTTCAGATGAAGATTTTTCACTGCATTAGAGATATTACAATGATAAGAGGTTCCACTCTCGAGGTTTCTTCGCATATCTCAACTAACTGGCCTTTATAGTTAACTGTAATCCTTTTGTACTAGATTGAACAATCAGTTTTTTTGGTTTTCGTAGAAGATAGTACAAGACTAAATCTAACTAATTTTTGGTTTTTGTAGAAGATAGTACAAGACTAAATCTAAGTAAGTTAACTAACATTTAGTTAATTGCAGAAGTTAATTGCAGAAGATAGTTGCCCTTCTTCTTTTTCGCCAACGCATGTATGTTCGTAACAGCAATTGTACTTGTTACTGTTTCTAACAACGGAACGTTGTTGCAATGTAAGGTTATGTGGTACTTTTTTTTCACATAATTTTTCATCATCTAACGAGTGTTATGTCACCAAAATATTAATAGAGACTAAGTTTTAAAGTTTTAAGTATTAGATAATAAAGAAAAAAAATTCCATAAAAGGTTTAGCAGTATTTAATTCGTTATCCCAAAAGGTGTAATTTTAAATAATAGACTTAAAGTAGGCAAAATGAAATAGGAATTGAGAAGAGGGATAAAACATTTAATTTTATATTCGCATAATATGCTGATTTAGCATTCTAATTAATTCATGTAAATTGTTTTTTAAAAATGAAATTGTTCAAATTTAGCAAAATTTTAATTAGAATCAATTGAACAATTTAAAAAAAAAATAAATTTCATTTATTTACCATTTTTAATATATTAAATTATTGAATTGATGGCTGTTTACTAAACCTTAATCAAATATATTATCACAAAAAGTCAATAAAAAGAACAAATAAGAATTTATATTAGTCCTTAAAAGGATGATCTCACTTTTCTTTACGTCCATCTCGTACTTATCTTATACCCAATAAAAAGAACAAATAAGAATTTATATTAGTCCTTAAAAGGATGATCTCACTTTTCTTTACGTCCATCTCATACTTATCTTATACCAACCATCCTTGATTTTGCCTATCACCAGCTTCATCCCTTAGTACTCTATTCTTTCCGTATTCTATCATTTCATTCATTTTTGCTCTTGTACCCATTAAACCTCTAATCCATCACTTAGCTCAAGTTCCCCCGACGTAATCTTATTTCTTCCTGAACCCTCCTTTTCACTTTTTACCTTTTTCCCAATCTCTTTCATCTTCTCTCTCTATACTTTTCCTTATCATTGATAAATCCCCGTTCTTACTCATTATTTGTTTTTTTTAACCATTTTTGTCAACTAACTTACCAACTTTTTTGTCTGCTATACCTTTTTTGGTACAGAGGCAACTATTGGTTCTCAAGTACTTCGGAATGTCAATAGATCCGACCATATTTGTCATTTGTTTTTTTAAGCAAAAGAATTTTAAAACGATGTCAATAGGTCCGACCATATTTGTCATTTGTTTTTTTAAGCAAAAGAATTTCAAAACGACGTCGTTTTGGAAAAGGTCGACCCGTGAATAAGCTAGCTCGGGCCAAAAACAGGTCGGGCCAGGTCGTTATTGCCATCCCTACCAGTATTTTGCTCTTCTTTGGCTCACTACTCAAGCCTTCACCTGGTCTCCAGAGTGGTTAGGTCCTCCTCTATCTCTTTTGTTATCCTCCCTTTTCCTTAATCTTCATATTTGCCTCTCTAACTTATCACTCTTTCCTTTTCCTTAGCTCTTTTACCTTTATATATGTGCTCTTGGTATTCAAATTAGACATCAAATGGTCCTAAGTAGATAGGAACAATAACCAATTGTAGCTCAAATGGTTTGTGTTAAGCAAGTTTTATCCAATATAAAACCCCCAATATCCACAAGTATACAGATTGTAACTTACAGTATCAAAAGTGTCGATCTCACGAGGAAATAGTTAAAACTAAATAAACCTAACTTTGTCTAAGATATCGGGACATGAATTGAATGAAAATAAAATTTTAAAATTTTAAAACAATTAAACAAAACTAACCAAATAATCAAATAACAAATGAGCTATCAAAAATATATGAGGAACATCAAAGATGAAGCTTAAGATTCAGTCTATCATTATTTTGCTCCCTAACTGCTATTGATTCAATTATGTGTTGATTCTAGATCTTTTAAGAGATTGGCTACTCTTTCTCAAGACCTAATCAATTAACCCTGATTGATTATGAAAATTTGGATTTTGCAACCTCTCGATTCACAAAATCTGCCTAACCTTTTCAACTAGTTCTTAAGTGATCTATCAAATAATTAGGTTTTCACACAAGATCTCTCTTCATATTATTACCAATTTGATATTTAGGAGACTTATTAGGTAATTAAATCTCGTTACCCAACCTAATCGGATTACTTTTAACTCACTCTCTTTATTATCGAAGTATTCCAAACATCACAATACCAAAAATTGAATTGAAATAAACAACAATCAAGTCACAAAACAACTCAAGAACATATCCAAAGATGATAATTAGAGCATCCTAAACATGAATAACATATTCAAATCTAAGTTACACATCAATTTTTATGAAATAACACAAAGGAAAGAAAGAAAGAACTTGATTTGAACTAAAACTTGAAATCTGGAATTTTTTTATTGCTCTTCTTGCTACTCCTTCTTGCTCTCTCACTTTGGAAGATGGTGGTTGCTCTTTTTGAGTGTTTTATGTTCTTAATAGTTCTTGAGACTTCTAGGGTTCTTTATAAGGTTTACCCACTTAATTTGGTTCCAAAAATATCCCTAAAATGTTAAAATTACAAAAAGAGTCATGTGCTAGAAAAGATGAAATTCACTGGAATTGTTATCTACGCTTTTTGTCATGATCGTGGCAAGACAAGCCATGATTGTGGCCAGCTTCCATACTTCCAATTCTTTTATTTTCTATTTCTATACACTCAAACACACATCAAACACCTCTTGAAACATAAAATTAAGGTCCAAATTATGCCCAAAACTATACAAACAATTAAAATATAAACAAACACTAATAATGACATAATTCTAAGCCTATATACATGATAATCATCTAAGAAATACTAAAAAGCACACTTAAACATATATCAAAACATAGTATACACCTATCAATATCCCCACACTTAAACTTTTCCTTTTCCTCAAGCAAAAACAAAAACAAAACATAAACTATGACAAACAAAACAATAACACATACATTTATGCAACATGCACTAATGATACAATGGCATCTAACTTGATGAAACCAATTTAACCTAAAAAAAAATCATTCAAGTTGTTACAACATATTAACCTATGTAATTTATGCTAAGCACTTTGCATTCAATATACATGCTAATCAAAACATTAACATCATATTCATTCACTTAAAGCACTTGTATACATACATTGATAATCGGTAATCAACCAAAATTGCAACTATCACTAAGTATCCCTTCATCAAAATTTTTTCTATTTTCAAATATCAGTAGGATTTATTTATCAAAACACCAACTTTTTTTATTTTCTTTAACATTAACATATTCTTTTGTTGTAAAGGCAAACACCTTGTTATGAATGTCCTCTTGTTACTCAACTAGGCCATGTATTATTAATTAGGTTGGTTAGAATGTCATTCTAGCCTTTTGATGTGAAGATAAACATTTTGTCATGAATTTCTTTAAGGAGAATATAATACATGGTCTTTTGATGTGAAGATAAACATTTTGTCATGAATGTCTTTAAGGAGAATATAATACATGGCCTTTTGATGTGAAGATAAACAAATTATTATCATTAATTTGGGATGATAATGTCATTCGGCCATAAAACTGTAGCAATTCTTTCCTATAAAACAAAAATAAAAATAAAATATCAATAAAATAAAATAAAATAAAATAAAACAAATAAAAGTTATCCTAGTTGCGCCCAAGTAGCGCTTAGTTAACATCATTAGCCTGACTTGCTTTTCCTTCCATACTTAACCTGGTTCAATTATGAGTGGCTTGCTTCTACCCGTATCGCTCAGTTTTAGTTTAGTAACCTGTAAATAAGCTAATTATTGTAAGATCAAAAGGACATAATTAATCAAATCAAGAAAACTATGTAAGTTCAATAATGCCCTTTTAAGTAACAAACTGTCAACAAAATAGGGAATAACGAAACTCTCTGAATCTTTTATCAAGTCCAGCAGTTTGTCCTGTAAGAGGGTGAGTTGTGATTTTTCTTTCTTATTCACCCTCGTCTCATTTTCTACTTTCAATTTATGAACAAAGACTTTCATACCTTCTTCAACTTTTATATCTATTCGCATCTGTCCTTTTTCATTTCGCTCCTTTAAAGATTTGACAACGTCAATTCTAATAATGAGCTACCCTCCTTCAGATTCTTTAATACCTTATTCATGCTAAATTTCACTTGTTCATCTCCAATCAGAAGGATGATGTTGTCTTTATAGAAATCTACAAAAGCTTTTTCGATGGTTAAAATGGTATACTAAGAATTAGTGTACATTTTTTATCCTCTTCAAAGTTTAGCATAATAAAATCCACAGGAATGATAAACTTGTCAAGTTTTACAAGTACATCCTCCACCACACCAAATGGTTTCTTTATCAACTGATCTACTAATTGAATATGCATAAATGTTGGATTCATATCTCTTAGCCCAAGTTTCCTAAAAATCGACAAAGGCATAAGGTTTATACTTGCACCTACGTAATGTAAACATTTTGAAATATTTAAATTACTAAATAAACATGGTATTGTAAAGCTTTTTGGATCGGTCAATTATGAGGGCATATGGTTAGTAATTAAAGAGTTAGAGGTTTCCGTAATGGCTACCGTTCGATTATCATCCCAAGTCCACTTGGCAGATAATATGTCTTTAAGGAACTTTGCGTACTTGGGCCTGCATTTTAACACTTTAGTAAAAGACAAATAAATTTACTATTTCTTTAGCTTTTCTATGAACATTGTAAATGGTACATCTAATTTGTTCTTCTGAAGTCATTATGGGAATGGTATTTTCGGTGCATAAGGTGGAGAAGGAATGTATGGAGAGTCCTCATTCTTGTCTTCATCCTTTTTCTTCTTCTCTTGGTCTTATACAAAGTAGGTCTTAGCTTGTCTTTCCACTGGTTCTTCTAGCTCTTTCGCACTCCTAAGTGTGATAGCCTTGTATTACTCTCTTGGGTTTTCTTCCATGTTGCTCATAAAGTTTTTCCACACTTCTCTTACAAAATTCCCTGTAATGCTGTCTCATTTAAACCTCTAAGTTGTGAATAAACGAGGCATGATCTTCCATTACTTGATCAAATTTTCCTTCCAGTCTCTTCTAGGCCTCTTCCATGTTTACCATGATCTTTTTCAATTGAGAATTCCATGAATTGGACTCGTCTTTTTAAAATCCTGATAGACCTTGATGTCTCATGTGAGTCCTTACATCGTTAGACCAACAGAAATCTAGGTGGTTCTGCCACCTCGAATTGTACGTGTTCAAATAAAGATGATGACTTCCTCGACCAAATTGTGCCTCATTAAAGTCCGAAAGGGTCCTTTTCTCCCTATAACATATTTCCTCCATCATCGTTCTTTCTATCTGTTATTGGCATTTAACTTTTTAGATTCCTGATAGTTTCCATGTGATGCCCAAATTAATGTGTCTTCTAGTTTGCGCCCAAACTTCCTTCTCTTTCTTTCTTTTTAATTTCATGTGATTTGTTACCATAATCATAAGAAAGGGTAATAATTCCTTAAAAAAAGAATAAAAAAATCTTAAACTAATTCCCCAAAAATAGCATTAAAAACTTATTGAGCAAAATTTATCTAATGTAAAACCCATAATATCTACAAGTATACGGATCGTAACTTTTAGTATCAAAGTTGTCGATCCCACGAGGAAATAGTTAAAACTAAATGAATCTAACTTTGTCTAAGATATTAGGATATGAATTGAATGAAAATAAAATATCAAAATTTTAAAACAATTAAATAAAACTAAGCAAATAATTAAATAACAAATGAGCTACCACAAATATGTGAGGAAAATCAAGGTCGAAGTTTAGGATTCATTATATTGTTATTTTGCTTCCTAACCATTATTGATTCAATTATGTGTTGATTTTAGATCTTCTAAAGGATTTACTACTATTTCTCAAGACCTAATCAATTAACCCTAATTGACTACGAGATTCTATATTTTCCAACCTTTCGATTCACAAAATCTACCTAATATTTTCAACTAGTTCTTAAGTGATCTATTGAATAATCGGGTTTTTACACAAGATCTCTCTTCGTATGATTACCAATTTGATATTTGGGAGACTTATTAGGTCACTAACTCTCATTACGCAATCTAATTGAATTACTTTCGACTCACTCTCTGGATTTATGATCGAAGTATTAGCATACCCAAACATCATAACACCAAAAAATTGAATTGAAATCAACAACAATCAAGTTGCTAAAGAACTCAAGAACAAATCCAAATATGATAATTAGAGCATCCTAAACGTGAATAACGTATTCAAATCCAATTTACACATCAATTTTAATGAAATAAACAAATGAAAGAAAGAAAGAACTTGATTTGAACTCAAACTTGAAATCTAGAATTTCTGGATTGCTCTTCTTGCTCCTCCTTCTTGCACTCTCACTTTGGAAGATGGTGGCTACCCTTGTTGAGTGTTTTATGTTCTTAAATAGTTTTTTAGGCTTATATGGTTCTTTATAGGGTTTACCCACTTAATTTGGTTCCAAAAATATCCCTAAAACATTAAAATTACAAAAAGAGTCGGGTGTTAGAAGAGCTAAAATTCGCTGGAATTGCTATTTGCGCTCTCTGTCATGATCGTGGCAAGACAAGCCATGATCATGGCCAACTTTCATACTTACAATTCTTCTCTTTTCTTCAATTTCCTATTTCCATTCACTCAAACACACATTAAACACCTTTTGAAACATAAAATTAAGGTCCAAATCATGCTCAAAACTAGACAAACACTAATAATGAAATAATTCTAAGCCTATATACATGATAATCATATAAGAAATACTCAAAAGCACACTTAAACATTTATCAAAACATAGTATAATTTACACTTATCAGTTTGTAGAGGAGCCCTCCCTTCTCAAATCCATTCACTTCTTCAACTGTCCCCATCCTTTCAACTCCCTCTAATTTGTTTATAATGTCTTTAACCTTTCCTTCCACAACTCATCTTGCTTAAACTACGCCCTCCTCTTTTGTTGTTGCTTCCTCTAATACTTCTTCTTTGGTGGCTTTTGGAACTCGTACTATTGATGCTTCCTCTGGTTTACACTTAAGAGCTTATAATTAGATAGTTAGGGATTATGAGCCTCATGATAATCTTAGATACATTCCTAATGTAAAAAATTCTTCTTCCCTCATTATCTCTGACATGTGCTTAATCAATTGTATAATTATTCCATAACATTCAGAGATTAATGACATGAAATTGCTTAAGAAACTCACTTTGACTCATGTGTAGTTTTAGGCACAATCCGGAAGCAAAGGAGTTAAAGTGAGTCAAAAGCATTATATTTGGGCCATTTCTGAAGACTAATACTCACTTTTCTTCATGAAGCAAGAAGAAGAAGATTAGAGCAAGAATAATACAAGAAGAAGAGTGTGAAAGTGAAGAGTAAATCAAGGAAGCAGCTCACAATTATGCATAGGAATGGATCAGAACGTGAATTTCATGGACAGCTATCCATTCAATGACAACTGTCTCATTCCAACACTATCTATCCATTTATGACATTTTAAACGAGCTCTTTAAGGTATAAAGAATGGGATAATGCAAGATGAAGACACCTGTCCATTACATTTAACATAGTTATTGGAAGATAAGGAGCAAAAGAGTGGACAATTGAATGATAAAAGGTCATGTGTCGGCTGCAGCTAAAGAAAAAAGAGAGTGGAAGACCGAAGGTGGTGAGAGGGAGGTAACAAAAGAGGGTGGCGGCTGGACAAGAAAAAAAAACATAGCATCTCTCTCTACCAAGTCCTCTTCTGTGTTTCTAAGTATGGATGATTGGAGAATAGGTGATAGCTACATATGTAAGGGTTAGAAAGAAGAAGGTGGGAACGTTTAGACTGAAGCAAATTTGTCTCGATAACTCTCAGTTTTAATGAAAAAGAGGGGCAAAGCTTTATTTCTTTAGAGACCCATAGAGGGTTAGCTTTCCTGATGTTGATTCGAAGGTGACATCGACGTTGACGACCCGGTTAAGTGTATTTCTCGTATTTTTTGTTTCTTTCTCTTTTTAGGAATTGATTGTGTTATCCTATGTTAATTGACTTAGGTTTTGTGTATGAACGATCATATTCTTGTTATTGTTCGATTATTTTTGTATGGACCCATTGCAAGAATTTGGGCAATATCTGTTGGCGGGTGGTCTGGGGCTGTTACATGATATAATTCGTAATTTTTCGTAATTTTTATGTTGAAATTCATTTGTAGGGACTAATGGTTTGCAATTATTAGGGATAACATAATCTAGGCAAAATGACTCGAGCATATGAGGTTATTGCCTTGATTAATCGATTTTCCTAATTCATAATGCAGATTTCTAATTAAATCTAGAGATCATATCCTAGCCTATTCGGTGGCTAGGATTAATTAATGATTGTATCTTAATTAAACATGATCTAAGGGAAAACTTAGGTTAATAGAGCTTCTCATTAACCTATGATTAATAGTTTCTAGGAGAGTTCGAAGAACAATAAATCAGTGAAATATTTTTAATTATGGTGAAGGCTGAGATTTAACCAAAGAACTAGGTCCCTAATGCATTTATCATTTATCATTATTTTTGCCTTAATTTGTCTTTACTACTTTAGTTTCATTTTTTTTCTTGTTCGATTAAACCAAATCTCCCTAACTTAAAATACCAGTTATTTTCATAACAAAACCTAACTGAACACTCTCTGCGGAATTGACCTAGACTCACACTGCTATAGTAATAGGTCTAGTTTATTTTATATAGCGTTACGATATGCTACCTATCTCTCCACCTATGAAGTTCTTGTAAGCAAGTGATACTAAATGGAAAACCATATTTGTTGCATTTTTTCTTGAAAAGATACCTATTCCCTCAAATTAAAGGTTAGACAGAAATAAAGTAGGGAAAGTGTGGTTGGAGCAAATACTTATAACTAGGACTATTTCATCTTCGATGAACAAAACATTCTAGCAGTCCTAATCAGGGGCCATTGCATTAGTATGGTAACCCCTATTTCTTTTTCAATGAAAACCTAATATAAGATCAGAAAAAAAGGGATTGCAAAAGATCCCAATATGGGTGTATTATTATAGTATCTCACTCGAATATTGGTTAGGAACTAGATTTAGATATCTTGTAAGTGCTTTTGGTGAACCTCTAAGTCTTTATAAACATGTTACAAGCTTAAGAAGAATTGACTATGCCAAGGTTTATATAGAGATAAGGATATTAAGCTTTTTAAAACACTTCAAATTCAAAGACTTAATATAGATGGAAGTCTAGCTCTTTTTGAAATATCATTAACCTACATTAGAAGCATTAGGTGAATAATATAAGAACCTAAAAACCTAAGTGGAAAGCTATGGATATGAATCCTCAAGCTACTAAGGGTGCTTTTAAGATATCTCCTATATATATGCTATGAATAACAATTTCATATACATTAAGTGATTCTATCATTTAAAATGATGCAGAGGATAAATGTCTTGTAATAGACTCAAAAAAAGGTTAAAGCTAGTCACTTAATTACTTATACTGCTGATCTGCCTAAAAATTTGATTCCTACGCAAGACTCAATTACTTTATCCTATCTTCTGAGGAATAGTAGTGATATGAGACATTCTTATAGACCACTCAAATTCCCCATAAGATACTTTAGAAATGGGAAAATGATATAACTTCATACTTGTGACCAAGAGAAAATCTAGCAAGAAACAAAAGGAGAAGGGCTCTTAATCCCACTCTTTTTAATGATAATCTCTTGGAATGTGAACGGATTTAATTATCCCAAAAAATAACAAGCAATTAATTACAATATTTTGTAGAAAAAACTCTTAAGATTGGCCTATTAGAAACTAAAATAAAGGAGCATTCCTTTAACAAGGAACTATGGTTCCTTATAAGCAAGTGGAAGATGATCTTAAATAATTCAGCTCACCATAATGGGAGGATTATAGTGGCTTATAATCCTAAAATTGTCAAAATCCTCCATTCCCATCATTTTGATCAATATCTGGACCTAACTATCCAATATGTAACTATTCAAGAAGTTGTCAATGTCAATTCCATTTATGTTGCAAACTTAGCTTTTTAAATAGCTAAACTTTGTAAAGACCTAAAAATTCTAGCTTCTTCTATCAATGGCCTGTGGTTGGCTCTTAGTAATTTCAATTGCATATAATTCGTTCAAGAATTAGAGGGCTCTAATATCCTACCCAAGTAAACAAAAGATGATTTCAATAAGTTCTTAGGTAATGTTGGGCTCACTAACATCAACTATTAAGGCAAGTGGTTTATTAGGCAATAACATGATAAAGGTCTTATTAACTCGCTTGATTGTCTGTTTTTCCTAATGATTCAACTTACTTTAGTTATCCATATACATCTAATTATTTTCCTTGAGAAATTTATATCCCTTTAGCCTAGATTAAAAGGAAAACTGCTTTTAAATTCTAATTTTTTAACTGAGCTTGAAGGTTATGAGGAATTTGTTCTCAATAGGCTTAATACTCATCTTGTGGGATATTAAGCCTTTAAATTATGAGAAAGTTATAAACCAATCAAGGTGAGTTGAAATTGCTTTATATAAAACTCTTTAAAGAAGACATGTTTTCAACTTTGAAAATTTTAAGGGGTGAACTACTTACAATCTAGGAGAAACTTTCCACTAGTCTTTATAATTTATCATTGAAACATCAAGGAAAAAAGGCCCTTACTAGATATATAAATATATACTCTAAAGGATCATAACTCTTTAGTTAAGCAAAAGGTTTAAGTCTTTTAGTTTAAAGAAAGAGATGTTAACTAAACCTATTTCTGTTATGCCATTCAATCTAGAAGGAACTCCAATGGTATCCTTAATGACAATGGAATTCCTCATTAAGAATTCCTTATTGGGATTAGGAGAAACTCATAAAACTTGCTTCTAATCATTTCAAACTATTACAAGGCATTAAAGTTTATTCTAATTATGGGCCTGAACATAATAGGGATAATTCTTTTTTTGACTAATATACAAGCATGGTAAGTTCACAAACCACTCGTATGCATCGATTTTCAAAGCCTTATATAGGATTGTTCCTTAGAGAAATTTGTTATGGTTTAAGGGACACCTTCATGAGGCTTCCTTTATTTTCTTTATAACTGTTAAAAACTCCTTATGGAACTTGATATAATTAAGTGGATAATTAATTTAGGCGATACATGTTATCTCTTTAAATTACCCAAGAAAGTACTGAACACTTAATTTTTCATGTCTTTTCACTTTTCAAATATAGAGGCACTTCATTCTATGGTGTAACATGCATACATTTAGTAGGATTAGTTAATTATCTAGGCATCAAATGTCAAGTTTCAAAGTGATCTAGTAATTTTGAAGTTGATTTTGAGCTATTTTGTCAATGGTGTGTAGAGGGAAAGGGATAATAACATGCTTAAAAGTAAGGAATTCAACTCCCTTACTCTTTTAAGATCACTCTATAATTGGATGAGAGAACTCATTATTACTAAAAGCATTCATTTAAGTTGCAGTGATAGGTTTAGTATTAGTTAGAATCTCCTCTTGCTTTTGGATTCTCTTGTTACCCTTTAATCTGAAGTCTTTATTTGAAGACAACATTCATCTAAGTAGGAGACATAGTTTTGAGTATAACTTTCCCTATAGTTATCTAATTAAGGTGATTCTAAAGGCATTTGAAAGCTAATTCAAATGAATATAATTTTATATAAGACTAGGAATAAAACTACATTTAAAAAGTTTCATAACAAGATCAAAAAAATTTTAATAGGCAATGATTCTCGTAACAATCACTTTAAGGACATGTAAAATTACAAGTTTAATTACCTTAAAACTCTTTTATATGACTATATAATATAGGTACTCTTATATGTTCTAAAGGAACATCAAGCATTATTTCTAGAACCATTGATAATAGCATTACATTTGTAGGTAGGATAAGATGTAACATTTATACAACTTATCGTAATAATCTCTCTGACAACTATGAAGTGTTTGTTGTCTATAATTGAAGATATATGATTTGGCATAGGAGACTTAAACATGAGAGCGTAAATCTCATCTCCAACCTCATCACTAAGCAACTTGTCAACTAACTTCTGAGAATCAAGTTTAAGAAATACATAATGTATAAAGCTTGCCAAATGAAAAATGAAAACTCATTTAAGAGGAAAAGGTCAATAACGTCTACTAAGACTTTGTAATTATTTAATCCCACTAAAATTTCTAATATAGGAGGAAGAAGTTATGCATTTGTCATAGTATATGAATTTCAAAGGTTTATACATATATTATTTCTAAATAAAAAAATGATTGCTTTAGGACATTTGTTTAGCATGTTAAGAGAGTTCAAAATGAAAATGAACTCTCCATTACATCAATTAGGAGTGATAATGGGAGGGAATTTGAAAATGAATTGTTTTAATCATTATATGAAAAAAATGAAATTTTAAATAATTTTTCTATTGAAAAAAATGACATTTTAAATAACTTTTCTAGTCCTAGAAACCTTTAATAAAATGAATTTGTTAAAAGGAAAAATAGTTCATTGCAAGATATAACTAGAATAATGTTAAATGAATAAGACCTCTAAAATTATTTTTAGATAAAAGTTGTAAGAACCATAGGATATTTAATAGAAAATAAATGAAAGCAAATATAGGTTGTCAAAACCACATGACACTTATTAATAGAATATATATGACTAAATAAGGGTCAAACACCTTATAAGCTTTAGCAAGGGAAAAAGCCAAAGATTTTTTTTATTTTAAAGTATTTAGTTGTAAGTGTTATATTCTAAATACTAAGATAACTTGAGAAATTTTGATTCAAAAGTATATGAAAGAATTTTCATAGTTTGCTTCCTAACTAACAAAGTATATAAAGTTTTTAATAAAAAAATTCTTGTTGATGAAAAATCCATGCATATTTTTTTATGAGTCTAACCATCTTGCCTTTAACACAAGTTTATCTAAGGAATTGGAGAAATTAGCACCTGAAGGAAATAATAATGATCACCAAAATCCCCTATAAGAGCTAATTAATAAACCAAGTGAGGTAGATAAAAATGCCAAGAAGTTACCAATATAATAGAATTTCAAAAAGACTCATCCTCCGAATCAATTAATAGGTAATCTTCAACAAGGGTTACCAAAACACATTTGAGAGATATATCAATATCTTTCTTTTATTTCTCAATTTGAGCGTATGACCATAGAGGAAGCTCTTAGTGATGAAAGTTAGGTTCTTCTTATGAATGAAGAATTAAACCAACTTAAGAAAAGTACAGTTTGGAATTTGATTCATAGACCTAGATATCACCAAATGAAAGATAACGAGTAGGTATTTAAAAACAAATTAGATGAATTGGATATCATTAGTGGTTAAAGGATAATCAAGAGGAAGATATAGATTTTGAGAAAATTTTTGCATCGATAGCTAGCTTGGAAGTTATTAGATTATTTCTTAACTTTGCATGTCATATGAATTTTAAATTGTTCCAAATGGATGTTAAAAGTGATTTTTGAATAGTTTCATTTAAGAAGAAGTTTATCTTACTACAAGTAGGCCTGATATTATATTTAGTGTTTGTGTGAGATTTCAATCAAATACAAAAGAGTATGATATTTTAGCCAGTAAACATATACTTAGAATCTTATATGGCACCACGCCGTAAAGATTTTGGTATCCTAAAGATACAAATTTTTAAAATTATTTTGATATTTAAATGCAAATTATGCTAATAGTCTTTTATATAGGAAAAGCACATCTGGTATATTTCAATTTCTAAGCAATGTATTATGGTTTAGTAAAAAATTGATAGGTTTAGATTGCATTGTATTTTTGTAGGTAATTTGATGTGTGTTTAGTGATTAATTTGATTGTTTAGTGTGTGTTTAGGTGAAAAATTGTGTTAGTTCATAAATATTTATGTTTTAAGTTTTTTGTTGGGTGAGAACATGTATTTGAGCTTCAATTATATATATAAAAGGTGTCGTGATGAGTTTGTTAGTGTTTCAAGGCATCCGAAGGTGTTTCAGAGGAGGCCCAAACCAAACAGTCACGATTGTCACAGAAGCTCGAGCACAGGACCATAATCATAGGAGTCAAACAATATCATGATACAGAGTAGACAAACTAGCCATGAAGGTGTACTAAGGGCCACAATCATGGCCTGCGCGTAGACAGACGCCGGTTCACTTCCAAATTCGAGTTTTCAAGGGACATTTCGAACCCCAGAAAGACACTAGGGTTACCTTAATTGGAAAAGACTATAAAAGCATTATGAGGTAACCCTAAAAGGAGTTTGAACAATCAGCCTACATTTGGAAACCTTAAATAGAGAGAGAAAGAAGAGAGAGAAAAGAATAAGAGGAAGAAGAGGAGGTTCTAACTTCGAAGCTTCCCAGATTATATGATCTCCCGACGTTGTTGCTTTCTTAAATCATCCAAACTAAGTTTCATTTCCTCCCCATTTCCCTTTTTATTCATTTAATGTGTAAGGTTGAGATGGGTTGTATGGTTATAGATTTCGAGTTGTTAACGATGTTCTAACTTTTCCTTCGGGATTTTGTTTAGATTTAATGTTAATCTAGTTAAATTGTGTTTATTTGGTTTGGGTGTTATGATTGATTAATGTATTTGCATATTTCAGTAACAAACCAAGAGGGTGAGCTGGATAAAAATAATTAAATCAGATTAATGAGAGTTAGGCGATCTAATTGACCACTTAATCAATCTAGTCGGTAATTTCAGGAGAGAGATCTCGTATGAGACTAGATTGTTTATTGGAGAGTTTTAGAACTAATTAGAATTGTGGGTAATTTGTGAATTGAGAGATTGCAAGTCCATAATTAGATTAGGGTTTACAATTTAGGGAATGGTTATAACTCGAGAGGGATTAATCAACCCTACGATGGTCTAGAACTAAGACCCCGTAAACACGTAAATGGCTAGATTAGCATTAATGATAGGTAAAATCCCCTCTCCCATAACTTGATTAATTATCTTGACAGATTTCCATTGTTAGATTATTTGTTCATTGCTAGTTTGTTTGATTTAGTTTATTTTTCATTTTATTATTTGAATTTGATTTTTAAATAATGCATAACTCGAATTAAGTGGTGCCTAAGCACAATCTCTATGGGACGATATCTGCTTTTTACTACAAGTAATGATCCATACACTTGCAGTTTTTAGGGTAAAACAAGTATTTTCTTCTTACAGTCAACAGAAATAAAATTAGGTCATTTTATCAACTATAAAAGCCAAATATGTAGTGGTTGATAGTTGTTATGCATAAATTATATGGATTAGACAACAACTTAGAGACTATGGCAAGACCTCATAAAATACACCAATTATATGCAACAAGACTAGTGCCATTTCTCTCATAAAAGACCTCATTCAACAATCTAAAACCATGCATATAGAAATTAAATATCATTTCATTATAAGCCATATGCAAAATAAGGATATTAAGCTAGAATTTGTTGAAACATTACATCAGCTGGTCGACATATTCACTATACCAATGAGTTAGGATAAATTTTCCATAATTAGGAGAGAACAAGACATAATTGATGGAAATTCCATTTATAAGATCTCTATAGGTTCTTAAATTTGATTTTAACTATTGTTTATTTGATTTATTTTATGCTTTAGTGTTTTAAAATTACCTTGAGAGAGAAAGTAAGTAATGTTAAATTAAGGGGGGGTGATTAATTTTAGGGTTATCACGATAATGTTTATACAAAACTTGATTTATACTGGTAATGTTTATACAAAACTTGATTTATACTTAAAATAAATTAACTTGTAAGTTTCTTTTATGATGCATGAATTTAAGGGGAGCTAACTATTCAAATTACCTTAAGATAACATATCATATGTGCTTGATTTTACTAATGTTTATGTAATTTCTCAACATATTTTATCATCATCAAAAAGGAAAGATTGTTAAACCATTTGAGGTTACAATATATGTTTTGATGATAAAAAAAATATAAGTTCTACTAATGAGTTTTTTTTATAACAGCAATAGTGGTCAGGCACAAATCAGGATATATCTCATGAAGACGCTATAGAAATGTTTAAGTTCAACTCATTCAAGTGAATAACAAATCTAAGGAAGAACAAGTCATAACAAAGTTATAAATGAATATTTATTCTTTCTTATACTTCCTACTTAGTCAATTTGATATTTTAAAAGCTCATCATGGTCATCATGTATAAACACATCATTATTTTAATTAATGTTTTAAGCCTTTTCAATTATTAAGAGGAACTAAATTTTTGATTTCATAGAAACCCTCTTAACCCTTAAGACATACTTTGTGAATAATCAGAAAAGTGTTTAAGTTAATTATTTATTAATAAAACTAATGTTTGAGAATTAAGAAAATTAATTTTGCATTAAAAGTTAAGCATTTGAATATGTTAAAATCATGATTTCAAGTGTATTGATCAACCTATATAGGTAGTGATTGAACAATGTAGGTTGTAATTTTTAAAACTTATGTACGAAGAGTTTATAACAATAATGGTTAACATATTGATTGACCAATGTGTCATATGATCAACCAATGTTCCAATTGCTAGTACATTGATCAACTAATATGTAATAACAATTGACCAATGCAAAAAATCTAGTTATTGATAATAATTAATTTTTGATTCTAATAACTAGATTGATCTTCAAATCCTATAAATATATAGTTTTTCATGATTTTAGATATCAGAAAATATTTGGGGTCTTATATACACCTTTTTAAGAGTTCTTCAAAATAATATGTTCATTACTGTATTTTGAAGTAAGCCTTTAAGGTTACCAAGTGATCAAGTGATAGTTGTGCATTAGTCTACGTTTTTCTAAGTAATTGGCATGTGTTTCTTGCATAATTGTTGATTGTTGTTGTAGTTTAGGATTCATTTTGTTTGATTTCATTTAGTTTGATTTTCATTGTTGTTATTTTATGTTTGATGTTAATTTAAGGTAAGAATTGATTATTTTTATGTAGGAAGGAAGATTGAGCAACATGAGATTGAGCTAAATATGCATACAACTCAATACAATATGTGCGTACAACTCAATATGATATGTTTGACATATCTTATTTAAGGCTCTCTGAGATGTTGGAGTTCCATTCTATAAAACTCTAAAATCCTCAGATGCGTATTGCAGTAGGGAATAAGAGGAGCAACAACACAGCCGCTTCCTAACCCTCCATATCCTGAGCAGTCTCAGAGCTAAAAGAAGAAGCAACGGAGGAGGAATCGAGTGCATTAGCAGAGGTCAACTGATTTCAACAAATCCTCGACTAGATGTCCTCCAACCAACAATAAATGACGTCCCAAATCAATAAGCTCGGTACCTAAATATGGCAAGTCCATAAGGAGCAGCACAATTTGAAGATGAGGTTCCTCAAATTTTGTCGGAGGAATAATTTTGAAGCTTCTTTGCCAACACTGTCACCACCATCATCTCCATAACCTTTTCTTACCTTTTAATTTTAAATTTTGTTATTTCTATTGTTTGGTTTCATTTCATGTCATTTTCGTTTGGTTTCATGTCATTTTCTTTTGTTTGCTTTGCTATCATTTGTTTGATTAAATTTCTTTCATTTGGTTTTATCTCATTTTCCCTTATTTGGTGGTTCATTTTTCACATTGAGGATAAAGTGATCTTTAAGTGTGGAGAGGTGACATTGACTTTCTCAATTGTATTGTTCACATTTTGTTAAATAAGATGCATGTTTAGGCATATCATGTGCTCTGTGTCAGCAATGGAACCGCACTTGAATCATTCCAATGGATATTGCCATAAGATTCTGTCATGCTAGTTGGAATTAGATTGAATGCATGCTTGAAATTGGATTAGGCTACTTAAGTAGAAAGTGAACCATACAGAGTGATGAAAAGTAGTTAGTTACATACACTGTAGAACCCCTTTACCATGGTGTACATACCGGAACACTCTAAGGACATTCTAGTACATAAACTATGATAATGGTGCATTATGTTCAATTACAACATTCACTTAACATGGCATTATCATTCTTTATTCTCTTATAAGACATCATCAAGAAAGTCACATTATTTTAAAACCAAAATTTCCCTATTTCATTTCATAAATCCAAACGTATTTACATTATAGCTTTTAAACACCCATACATCTATATTATCATAACCTAATACAGAATATGCTACATGAAAGAGGAAATTACACAAAAAGTCTATCTAATATTTTCAATCCAAGCTGACAGACCTTTGAGCCATTTCTTCTTTTTCCCAAAAGTACAAGACTATACTCTTTGTAGGGTCTCTTAGCAGCTAAAGTCATCTCTCAGTCCTGAAAAATCAATGTTGTAATTTTGATGAGTTTTGCGAGCTCAATGAGGTAACCATCATCGATGGTTCACTCAATTCATGCAACATATCATACATGTAACATATATTTCACATCTTTGCATTTTGCATAGATTATCACATATCACATTCTCACTTAAGGGTAAGAAAATTTTGCATTTCAAACAATCAAACATACTCATTAAAATGTATATGAAATGCTCATGTGACTATTTTCTAATTATTGCATTGTTGTGACCGAGTGCCTAAATTGTCCCGCATTCATTGTGGATACCAGGCTCATTTATACTGTCCCTTATCTGTTGGGGATACAGGGCTCATTTTACATAGTGAGCCTTTGGCTCTTAATCATATTTGGAGCTTGAAGCTCATTTTCGATGGCTACTCAGGTCACAACTCTCATTATCTGATCATGCATTCATGTATAGAGTGCATCTTTCATAATCAATCAATCATGTCAACAAGCATTTAGTTCGTCACATTCACATACAAGTAGCACTTCAATATCACATTCATGTATCAAGTCTCAGACTGTCATTGTCTGACATCAACATAATTAAATTACATTCATTTCATCATTCAAAACATATTCTAAAGCAAACAATTAATTACGTGAAATCGTCTAACTTACTCACCAATTGCTCCCGAAGCTATTGCCTCAAAGTTCTGGCAACGTCTAGATGTTGACTTTCCAATTGCTCCTCTATATCAAGCAATATACACATATTACACTTTTGCACAATTATAAATGTTTGTTAATGCACATGTATGTATATGAAATATGCACAATACATGTTCATAACAATCCCGGGTATCGCTCTATTATTCTCGTCATTTAAACATTCATATTTCCAAACTCATATAAGTATCATTTATACTAATGGTTTATACCTCAATAAAACCATAAAAAATCAAAATTCATAATTCCTTGGTCAATTCATATTTTTCTTATAACAACTTTCGGGTCAACTTTCCATGTTCTTTTTGACCAAGAAAATAAAGTAATTTGAGGATACTTTCTTCTAGAAAATTGTTCTCCTGTCTGTTAAGTTTCTAATAACACCAAGATTCAATTTGGTTCAGTATTCTATAAGTTATGCTCAAAATACTGTAGACTAAGTAAATTTGGAACTTTGGCTTGTACATGATCATGCCGTCAAATTGTACAACTCATATCTCTTATTTCCCATATTCAAAAATTATAAACTTTATATCAGTTGAAAGCTGAGAGAATAAACTACAACTTTTATGAAGAAATCTTTAGACAAATTGTAGCCCTATGTCTCTAGTTTACTCCAAATAAAAAATCATCCCAATTGGATAACTACAAATCAAGATATTATCAAAATACCGAAGCATGTTCAATAAAAACCAAATCACTCGCTTAAACCTCTCAGGTTGTGATCCATCTGGGCAAAGTCATCAGCGTGACTCTTCTCTCTCACACACATAACAGAGAGAGATAAAGCATGCAGTCACGAGTGTGAATTTGTTTGTCACACCCATGAGAGTGCAATGGTGTCGTGACTCCTAATGAATAAAAGCTGAAGAATAAGTTCTGAAAATTTTAAAACAGATCATGCGTAAACCTTAACTCTCATGAATTTCTGCACTCTTCACATACATATTTTCATTGAAAGACTCTAAAGATGATTTTACTGCTATCTCATAACGTTTAGATCCTTAAAACACAAAAGCAAAATTAGTGAATATGTTACAGTTACATTTTCTAGCACTCATCTTCCAAATTTTCTAGATTTTATACCTAACACAACTTGTACAAAAATCACTTTTCCTACTTTGTTGCTCTTCATTCTTAACTCAATATCATTCACAAACCAATCTATAATCTATTTTTGATCATTTACTCAAAACAGAACATGTGCATATACCATTCATTAACAATTTTCTGTACTCATCCCAACACCATTATGAAGATCATTCTACCTCTAAAACATCTCAAAAAAATCATTTCCACACTACCTTATAACATATTGACCATTAAAACCGAAAAATCAACAAATCCACATTTTCATACTATATTTACGGTGAACATGAAAAATGTCTATTTTTCTTATGATTATAAAATGTCAACAAATCACCATTTTTGTTTCATAATCCAACAAGTCTAAAGGATTAATAAGATACTTACTCGATAAAACTCCAAAATTTCTAACAATCTCAAGAAACCCTAATTCTTCATGCAACCACGTACATCATCTTGAACGTGGTTTTAGGTTAGGTTTTTCTTGAAGCAAAAGAAATAGATAGTAAGTAGGAATAGAAAGGTAGATGAAAATAAGATGAAACTTTGGTGAAGGTTCGGTGAATCAAAAAGCAATGAAGAGAAGGTTTGAAAAATGAGAGCTGCGAAGAAGAGAACTAAGTTATGAACAATAGCAAATTAATTAAGTTTTAAAAGGAACGTAACTAAGTCTTTCTATCTTAATCAAATAATTTAACAAAACTAAATAAGTGACATTTGTCACTTATCCAACCTCTAAGGCTTTAACTAGTTTTTCTAAAGAACTAGTCTAGTCATCTTTAAATTTTACTCCAAAAGTCTCCAAAATTTTCAATATCATTTTCTTAATAATTCCTACAATCATTTATCACATTTCTTGAATATCAAAATTTCTTATTTCTATTTCCATTCATCAATTTACTCACCAATTGTCTTTTTTTTAATCCAATAATACTCAACATTTTCGAAATTTTTTCCTAAAATTCACCAAAAATTCTAAATCACTCAATACACTCTTCAAATCAATTTTCAATACAAATAAACCACAATTCTCAATAAAATCACATTTATAACAATTATACCTAGAATGTCAACGAATGCATGTACAATTATTTTCATGTGCAAAATTCAATAATCACGTGTATGTGCACGTCATATTATGCATGAGCATGAAATGCACTTTCTAATTTCTTAATAATCTCTCATATAATCTATTCTAGTCTCAACATGGGCAACAGGATGTTACAACTCTCCCCCCTTAAAAGAAAATTTTTCCTCAAATAGGTGGGGGTATTGTCTCCTCATATGTTCCTCCATTTCCTACGCTGCTTCCTCAGTTGAGTGATTCCTCCAAAAGACTTTTACCAATGGAATGACTCGGTTCCTCAACTGCTTGATCTGAGATCCCACTATCTTAATCGGCTCCTCAATATAACTCAGGTTACTAGCAACCTCAATCTTTTAAGCTGGTGTCACATGTGTTGGATCCGAGCGGTATCTTCAAAGCATACTCACATAAAATACGTTATGCAACTGAGACATCTCATTTGACAAAGCTAACTTGTATGCCAAAGGTCCTATCCACTCAATAATCTCATAGGGACCAATGTACCTAGGGCTCAACTTGCCCTTTTTACCGAATCTCAATACTCCTCTCCAAGGTGACACTCTCAGAAACACTCTGTCTCCTACACTGTATTTCATGTCCCTTCGATGCTGATCCACATAACTCTCTGGTCTTTCTTGAGCCATTTTAATTCGGCTTCGGATCAATTTCACTTTGTATACAGTGTCTTGTATCAATTCTGTGCCTTCAACCATTCTTACTCCCTCTTCATCCCAAAGCGATCGAGACTTTCTTCCATGCAATGCCTCATATGGTGCCATTCTGATACCACTGTGATAATGGTTGTTATAAGCAAACTCTATGAGTGCCATATATTGATCTCAAGCTCCTTGAAACTCCAATACACATGCTCTAAGCATATCCTTAACACTCTTGATTGTCCTCTCACTCTGTCCATCTGTTTAAGGATAAAATGCAGTACTGAAGTTCAACTTCGTGCCTATAGTAGACTGCAAACTCTTTCAGAATCTCAAAGTGAATCTAGGATCCCTATCTGATATAATGGACACTGGAATCCCATGCAGTCTAACCACCTCATTCACATATCTCCAGGCCAACTGATCTAGTGAGTTATTCTCTCTCACTAATAAGAAATATGCCGACTTAGTCAATCGGTCCACTACAACCCATATAGCATCATTTTACCTCGGAGTCTTAGACAATCCCATAATGAAGGCTATGGTAATTCATTCCCATTTCCACTCCAGAATAGGCAACGAATGTAGCTTCCCTGCTGGAGCCTAATGTTTAGCCTTAATCTACTAGCATGTTATACACTTAGAAACATATCCCATTACTTGCTTCTTCATTCCGGGCCACCAAAAATGTTGCTTAGCATGTTGTACATCTTGGTAGTACCAGGATGCATAGCATAGGTAGCCATATGAGCTTCCTCCAGAATTTCTTTCATCAGATCATCCACATTAGGCACACACAGCCTCTATTTCAACCACAATGTCTTATCCCTCAACTCAAACTCGTAATCCGGACTCATCTTCACTTTCTCTATAAGCTTCACCATATTAGGATCTTTCCTCTGGACTTTTCTAATTCTATCTTGTAACATTGGTCTTAACTTTAGTGTAGTGATAAATGCCTCATCTTGCTCCAGATTCAATTCAACATTCAAAGCTCCCAAATGAATTAAGTTTGGTAACCTTGATAATTGAATCTAAGCGACACTAGTATTAAGCTTCTTGCTCAAAGCATTAGCCACCACATTAGCTTTCCCCGAGTGGTGCTCAATCGTGCAATCATAATCCTTTAATAACTCAATCCATCTTCTTTGTCTCATGTTCAACTCCTTCTGACTCAACAGATACTTCAAACTCTTATGATCTGTGTCTCTCAATATAGATAGTGTCTCCATATCTTTAGAGCAAAGACAAATGCAGTAAGCTCTAAATCATATACCAGATAGTTAATCCCGTGAGACCTTAATTGTCTCGATGCATAGGTAATCACCTTGTCATATTGCATCAATACACATCCCAATCCTTGATGTAAAGCATCACTATATACCACATATCCACCGGTCCCTGATGGAATAGTCAACACCAGTGTCGTAGTCAACCGATGCTTCAACTTCTCAAAGCTCTTCTGACATTCCTCATTCCATATAAATACTACATTCTTCCTCTGAAGTTTTGTCAGACGGTTGAGATCAAAGAAAACCCCTCGATTAATCTCTGGTAATATCTGACTAATCCTAGGAAGCTTTAGCTTTTCAATAAATTTCTCGAAGCTTCCCAATCCATCACTGCCTCTATCTTTTTTGGATCTACCTGTATGCCTTGTCCAGTCACTATATGTCCTAAAAATACTACTTGATCTAGCCAAAATTCACACTTACTGAATTTGGCATATAACTGTTTCTCCCTCATAATCTGCTGTACTACCCTCAAATATCTGGCATGTTCTTTTCTATTCTTTGAATACACCAAAATATCATCAATAAACACTATCACAAAGCAGTCCAGGTAGGGGTGAAACACCTTATTGATCAAGGCCATAAATGCTGCCGGGGCTTTAGTTAACTCAAACGGCATTACTAAAAACTTGAAGTGCCCATACCTACTCCTGAATGCACTTTTAGGTACATCAGCCTCTGCTATCTTCAATTGATAGTACCTCGATCTCAAATTCAGCTTAGTGAATACCTGAGCTCCCTGCAACTGATCAAGCAAATCATCAATTCTAGGCAACGGGTACTTATTCTTCACTGTCACTCGATTCAATTGCCTATAATCGGTGCATAACCTCAAAGTCCCATCTTTCTTCTTTACAAACAAAACTGGAGCTCTCCAAGGTGAAACACTGAGCCTAATGAAACCCTTTTCCAGCAACTCCTGTAGCTAAGCCTTCAACTCCTTTAGTTCCTTAGGTGTAATCCTATATGGAGGAATGGATATAGGAGCAGCACCTAGAACTAAATCAATCGTAAACTCCATTTCCTGATCTGGAGGTAAACTAAATAGCTCGACGGGAAACACATCCAAGGATTCCTTAACCCCAGGAATGTCCTGCACATTCTGCTCAACTCAAGTATCAATGATGTGGGCCAGATAAGCCTTACATCTTCCTTGCATCATCCTCATTGCACTCATAAATGATATCAACCTGGCTGGCACTGCTTGACTAGTTCCTCTGAAAACTGCTCTCAACTAATTAGGAGATTCTAATACAACCTCCTTAGTATAGCAGTTTATGATAGCCCTATGAGTAGTGAGCCAATCTACGTTTAGGATAATATCTATCTCTCTCAGCTGTAGTATAATCAAGTCAGCCTCCAATTCTGTTTGATCAATCCGAATCAAGCATCTCTTACAGACCTCTCATATAACTGTAGTACTACCTATCGATGTACTCACCTCTAATCAATACTGTAATAAATCTTTATCACAATGCAGCCTAGATGCCAAATGAGGTGTGATAAAGGAATGTGTAGATCCTGGATCTAGCAATGCAAATGCTTAGTGATCATAAATAAGTAATGCACCTGTAACAACATCCAGCGAGTCTTGTGCTTTATGTCTAGTCATAGCATAAACTTGGGCTTAGGACTGCGGTCAGCTGCTCCACACCTCAGTCCTAATAGAAGGACTCCCAGAGCTCACTCTCCCTCTGCCACAGCTTATCTGTCTGGACCCACCACCTCGGCTCTACTGGATTGTAGCTTAACTCTCATATCTCTCACTCATACCAGACTGAGTTCCTATAGCAGCAGGACAATCTCTAATTTGGTGGTTAAAGGATCTGCATCTAAGGCAAGCTTCAGACAATCTCCAGCACTCACCACCGTGCCTCTTCCCATAGTGCTAACAAGGGAGTAACTGACTCTGCTTTATACCTTTTCCACTGCTAGACTGTACAAAACCACCCCTCTGTCTTATTCCAGACTATTTTGATCTAGCCGGTGGTTTGAAATTTCGGTTCTGGCACTTGCTGAATCTTTTGCTAAAACCACTCTGAATCTCACTAGACCTCTTCAATCTGGACCTTTTCCCAGACTCGACTTGTCCCTCTCTCAGTAGATGCTCAATTATGATTGAAGCAGCTCTTAACTCAATGAAACTACTCAAGTAAGAGATTGCTAATCTTGTCCTGGTCTCTATGTTTATACCATCTTCAAATCTTATACACTTATCTTCTTCGGTAGGAATCAAAGCAGTAGCATATCCCATCAAGTCATTGAACCAGATCTCATATTTTGCTACCGACATCCTACCCTACTTCAAATCCAAAAACTCTTTCATCTTCCTGTCTAAGTAAATCTTGGGCATATAGTTCTCCTTGAAGACCCTCAGGAAGTCTTCCCACTTTAGGTTGCAAAGCCTGATGGTACTGCTTGGAACAGTCTTCCGCCATTGGTAAGTTGGGCCTTGTAGTAAAGACACTACATAGTCAAACTTCTCATCCGACTCGCAGTCCATTTGATTGAAAACTCTTTTCATCCCTCTAGCCATCCCTAGGCCTCCACAGGGTCTGTACTTCTGTAGAAGTCCACAACCCCTGCTTTCACAACCTATCATACCTCCTCTCCTTTCTCTCGAGAACCCTAGGAGGTATTTCCTCAGGTCGAGGTGCTGAAGACTTTCTACTGGCTCCTACAGATCCTAGGTCAGCTGATTGCCCCATTTAATCACCTATGGCAGATGACCTATAATAAATAATAACTTCAATCATTATCCGCATTTTTCACGATATTTCATGCTTAAAATTCCTATATGTCCCTATGGATGTCAAACCAGGATCTGATACCACCTAATGTAGTGCCCTGTTACTATAGGGTATATACTGGAACACCTTGAGGACATTCTAGTACATAACCTATGACAATGGCGCGCTACATTCAATCATAACATTCATTTAACATGGCATCATCATTCTTTATTCTCTTATAAGACATCATCAAGAAATTCACAATATTTTAAAACCAAAATTTCCCCATTTCATTTCATAAATCCAAACATATTTACATTGTAGCTTTTAAACACCCATACATGTACATTATTATAATCTAATACAAAATATGATACATAAAAGAGGAAATTACACAAAAAGTCTATCTAATCTTTTCAATCGCAGTTGACCGACCTTTGAGTCATTTCTTCTTCTTCCCAAAAGTACAAGACTATACTCCTTGTAGCGTCTCTCATTAGCTAAAGTCATCTCTCAGCCCTGAAAAATCAATGTTGCAATTTTGGTGAGTTTTGCAAACTCAATGAGGTAACCATCATCGATGGTTCACTCAATTCATGCAACACATCACACATGTAACA